>NJCR01000350.1:0-141905 GCA_002234235.1 Fusarium hostae
TCTCAAAGTCACTCCATGTACCTAAGATTCGGCGGGGGTTATGTGGGGCCAGGTACGAAGGTGGAGGCTTACGACAGTCAAAGGGATAATTTCGATATCGGAAGGCTTATGCAAGTTCTTATCGATGGCGTCTGTTGAGCCGATTGAGTGTTATTGGAGGAACGAGCCAACATTCTTAGTTGCTATTGTTGCCGGTGCAATATCGGGGCATCGACTTGGTTTAAGCTAGGATCTACAGGTAAGAATTGAGAATTGAGGATCAAGTGTGGCAGAAATATTAACAAGGAAATTTCAAGACTTTAGAGAAAGAGACAAAGCAATTGACATCACAAAGGCAAAGATAATTGATAAAGTTGAATCGATATTCAGTCTGTTTCTGATATCTACACATTATGCTCTCATGTACTTCCTCCCCTCAGGTCACCAACGTGACCTCTTAACTTTCAGGTATAATTAAAAAAAAGAGACAGCCTCCTCATCAATAGCAGCAATTGTTAACAAGATTCATAATCTTAGACGTGGTCGTCATGCTCAGTCTTGGGGACAACCTTGACATCACCAGCACCCATGGTCTGGGCAAAGGTGGTGTGAGGTCGCCACTTGGCAGAGGTTCGGGGAGTGGTCTCCTCCATCATCTTATCAACCTGCTCGAGAGACAGGCCCTTGGTCTCGGGGACGAGGAAGTAGGTGTAGACAAAGGCACAGGTGCAGAGACCGCCCCAGATGAAGAAGACGGAGGACTTGAGGTTGCCACGGTTCTCGCCGACCATGTAGGGGGTGATGACGGCGATGATGGTGTTCCAGAGCCAGTTGGAGGCGGTGGAGAGACCGACACCGCGAGATCGGATGGGGATGGGGAAGATCTCGCCGATGACGATCCAGGCGCCGGGGCCCCAGGTGGAGGCGAACCAGAAGATGAAGATGGCGATGAAGGCGATCTGGGCGTTGACGGCGCTGATGTTGTTGGCAATCATACGATCGGGATCGTCAGCGGTGGGGGAGGAGTGGGTGTGGTTGAAGCCGACGGTGACACCGATGATGGCGACGAGGAACTGGCAGATAAGCATACCGAAAGCACCGATGAGGAGGATCTTTCGGCGACCGAATCGCTCAACAGTCCAGAAGGAGAGGGGAGTAGAGCAGACGTTGACGAGGGTGAAGACGAGAGAGATGAGGAAGACGTTGTCGATAGCACCAGTGGACTGGAGGAAGGGAGTAGAGTAGTAGAAGATGAAGTTGACACCGGTCCTGGTTATTGTTAGTGATGGTCATCACAGTGTTGAGGAGGATATCTTACCATTGCTGCATCATCTGCATAGAAGTACCGAGGATGGTTCGGCGAAGGTTAGACTTGCCATCCCAGAGGCTGCCCTTGAAGCAGTTGGCCCAGCTGCCGAACCAAGAAGTAGAGGGAATGATCTGGCGCTCGTACTCCTCGTTGGCGACGATCTCGGCGATCTCGGACTGGACGTACTTGGAGTCCTTGGGCTGACCTCGGACCCTGGCGAGGGCGTCGATGGCCTCTTCGATGCGGCCACGCTTGACGAAGTATCGAGGAGAGTCGGGGAGGAAGAAGAGACCACCGCCGAGGATGACGGCCCAGGGGAACTGGAGACCGATGGGGATCTGGTAGGACTTCATGTTGTCGAAGTTCTCGGTTCCGTAGACGACGCAGGCAGCGAGGAGGAGACCGATGGTGATGCAGAATTGGTAACCGGCGACGAGGGCACCACGGACCTTCTTGGGGCACTGATAGAGCTGTTAGCATGATGTTGATGTGAATAGAAGTTGAGGACTTACAATCTCAGACATGTAAAGAATGACAATGGCAGACTCGAAACCGACACCGATACCGGCAATGAGACGACCAACAACGATGCAAGCAAGGGCATCACCATGACCAGTAATCATCTGAATAACAACACCAAGAGCGTAGATGAAGCAACCAGCAATGACAGTCCACTTGCGACCAATACGATCAGCAAGATCACCAGCGATGAGGGCACCAAAGAAGGTACCACAGGAGAGGATAGAGACGATCAGAGACTGGTGGCTCTCGCTGAGCTTATCAGCACCAGCGCCCTCGACCTGGTGGATGAAGTACTTTGAGCCGTTGACACCGTTGATGTAACCGGAATCGTAGCCGAAGAAGATACCACCGAATGAGGCAAAGGCACACATCAGGTAGGCCTTCCAGGTGACGGGGGCCTCGATCTGCTCGACATTGTCGGCAGTCTGGAGGGCGACGGAGCCGCGACGCTCCTCGTTGTGATCTTCAACGCCCATTTTTGGTGGTGTTTTTTTGTGAACCAGGCAGAAGAAGGATGATGAGGGGGGGAGAAGAGGGTAGTTGTTGTGTGAAGTCAATCACAAGAGTAGAGAGGAGGAGAAGGATGTGAAACAAGGCTTGTTGTTGAAGTGTTGAGCTGTGATGAGGAGAGAGTGTTTGTACGAGGGAGGGGGGAACATGGTCTATTTAATCGCAGACGGAACTGAAGAAGGTATTGCCTGCAAGTTCGTGTGTCTTTCTGTTACCAACAGCTGTCTACCATGCCCTTGACACTGCTGTAGGCTGCAAAAGCCCAACTTCCATCGCAGCTAATCCAAACGAGGTCAAGAGGCCCCAAGGACTCAAAGTGGTACAAGGGCAGAGGAGCAAGGTTACAAGTTGCCTACTCGGGTAACTAAGGTAAACTTGGCAACCATCGGCCGTTCACGAGCATCCAGATTCTTCTGATCCTACTACTTTGCGCGTCTGTTTTGGCGCGACAGAGCAGAAAATGGCCCATGACCTCGGAGCTTTGCGAGCTCCATAGCCTGTTGTTAGTCTAGGGGGGCCAGACTAAAATGGTCCCGGGGGCCCATGGGGCACGGTAAATGGGGGAACAGGGGGGCAATATCGCTGTATGCACGCCCCTAAAAGTGCGGAGGCGGCCGCAAGAATGCCATGAGGTTCGGGTAGTGGGGTGTGCGGGTAGGAAAAACATGGCAAAAATACGGAGAAAAGCTTTGAAGATTTCGGGCGTCTAAGTGAAAATGCATTCCATATCAATCATGAATGACACTGAATAGCATCACAATAAACAATCAAGCCCAAGGCCAATTAATCACATACCCATTGCCGACTCAACAACCAAGATTTCATGTACAACGATAAAAAATCATGTGGTGAACATGTCACTGTCTCACAAGACATGTTCGTTACTCATTCCCGATCTCATTTTCTTAATTAAATAAAAATCATCATGAAAAACTTGACGGGCTCCAATATCTTGATCTGGGCTGGTCTGGGGAATCTCGTGGGGCTGCGCTGAGGGCGTGCTACGAAGTAAGGCCGAACAAAAAGACAATTAACTTGCCCGTATTTTTAGTGGAGGGGGCCACGGCGGTTGACCCATAACGTTAACGGGCCTGGGTCTACGGATACAGGGCCACATGAGAAGCGCCGAGTATCGCCCGGCCGTTTATTTCCTTGCGCTTGTTCTTTCATCACGGGACCACGACCTTGGATGAGAAAGATCCATGGAATATGTTCTAGAGTTTCGAGTCAGACGGGAACGGACTCTAAAGAAAGAGGGAACCAAGCTGGCGGTATAACCCATGAAAATATCATCGTGGCATTGACCCTTCTAAAATTTTAAAGATTAGCTTAGATTGAATGCGAAGTGAAGTTTATCTTGATGTTGATCACTGATTTAACTGTAACCATATCTGAAATGCCATGCTAACGTTTCCGTAAGCATACACCACACTTTTTGAGCTTCAGCCAGTAATCGGCAGTCTCAAGCACCCTCCTCAGAAGCCCGACGCGGGGAAAATGCACCACACGCAGAATCAGTCAACCAGTGAAGAGCAGACCCAGCAGAAAAAAACAGATACAAAAAGGGGTCCCCGGGCAACTCTCGGTGGTACTCGAGACGCTACGCCCCTGCGCTCCGACTGCATGGATGGGTTGTAATTGACCGAGCTCACCACCGCAACCAACCCAATACTTGGGGTAATAGCTTCCACTCATGAGACCTCACTCACTCTGGGGAAAAGATAGAGACTCCTCCCCCAGAGAAAAGTGTCAAAGAGAAAGAGTGCCTCCGAGTCGGCGACCGAGAATCCTTATAATGGCATGCATCTGACCCCAGAATCTCCGGATTTTCAGCCAAGCGACGCTGCGGGGAGAATCGCCGTTTCACCGAGCGCTGGTTCCTTCAGAACTTCACATTCGATAGTCAGTGATGAATTGGTGATGTTGGTGATGTCTGAAAGGAAGACGAACAAGCCACCATCGTCACGAGAACCGCGAATCGTCCTGTCATGCATAATTTCCGGGCCGAAACGTCAAGGGCCTGGCCAAGAACAGGAGCTGCTGGCTGCACCACACCACTCAAAAGCCAGGGGTGCGTTTGCGGTTTGGTAATACCGTACAGCGCTTTCTTCCGTCAAAGACTCAAAGGAACGCTCACACGAGCCGTAAATGGTTGCCGCGAATGGGTCTAGTTCACATTATGGAAAACATTACATACTGGATTGAATAGCCGCAATTACCATGTTGGTTGTAAATAAATCACCTACCTTGTATTGGTGCATTCACCATTGGTGGTCTACAAGTCAAGATAAAGCATGTCAGCGGCGGAGTGAAGTTACACTTGATATTGCACCGAGATACTGGTATTCACCAGAAGCAGAAGCAGATGCAGAAGCAGATGCTTCAACACATGATCTGAACCATGGTCTCGGAATCGATCCATTGTATTAACTCGACCCTCATATTTCCGTGGGTCACAAGAACAGACCAGATGGTTATTGAGATAGAGTAATGTCAACCATACCATGACCAAGCAATACTCCATCAATACCACTCCATATAAACTGGAGTCTCGAAGTTCTTCCTAAGCTTTGCCGAAAAATCACCCCTGGGCTCACATCACATCAATTTTTGTCTCTGATCCAAGTGGGTCCTCGGCCGGACTCACTCTGAAGCCATCGTGTCAGATTCCCCCAGCTCATTAAATACGCCTAACTCCGGGGTTCCTCGTGACAAGTGAAAAAAGAAAAGAATTTTCTTATATAGAAAAAAGTATGGTTATTTTGTAACTCGGCCAAGAATTTTGAATAGCCGTATTTCCGAAAAGAACGCGGATGTGTATTCCGAATGCAGTCTTGTTCCGTATCATTTGTTGCTCTGCTGGTTAATTGGAGGTCACTCACTCATCAGATCGACTCTTATGAGTGGCGCTGTTGCATTCTGGATTCCAGCAAGTCATCAGACATATTCAATACTTTTCAGCTAATTTTTTAGTAAAGCAGAGCAAGCCTCTGACGGCACTGATCCTTCTTTGCCTCTCTGTATCCGTAGTCCATGGGATGATTAGTTCTAGATGTCTCATTGTACTGATTACCCAGGACAACCATCACTTGTCTCAGATGCCCGTCCAATGCTGGCTCGCCTGCTGATCGACGCTGCCATCCCATCCACACCATCTCATTTCTTCTTCTTCCCCGCAACATGCAACAATAGCCATTCATTCCATTTACTCTCAATGATTCGTCCATTTGCTTTAAATGCCAAAGGCAACGTTGAATCCGTTCGGTTCAGACGGCCAAGACATCCGTGACTCACCCGTCACTGGATCGTAAATCAGATCCATGTCCATAGGGTAGCAATCAGAAAGTAAAAAGGGTAACAGGAGAGTTACAATTATGCTTCAGCCATAGAATTGACTTCTCCCTTGGCGCCAAGATCGTCAGCTCTATGCAGATGCACTGTATATCTATTTCCTGTTTTGCAATAATTTGAGGTCTCGTGATGATGATGCTCCGTGCTCTTTCCGGCTTGGTGTAAGCGACAAATTCTGGATGGCGATCGCGTGTATCGTGTGTTTTTAACGGTCAACGTGTGCATACGAAAATTCCATCATATCATCAATGGCGACCGCCGCTTTGACATGACATGATGAAGATCTCTAGATCTTATAGGGGGTAGCATACGAAAAAGCGATGATCAGTGACAATGCAACGGTTTGGCGATTGTCGTTGTTGAAATGTCATTGTTGAAAAGTTACCCTAGATCTGTAGGGTTGGTTTTCGTGGGGATCTGGGGTTGTGAGTAAGCATCATCGATCGGGACTCCAGATTCCGACTCGAAGCGAAAGCTCCGTCATGTACAAAATCTCCAGCAATGACGATCAATTGATCGGTATCGAGCTCGTTCTTACCTCTCAGGCGCGGCTTATTCAATAGCTCCGGTATCGCAACTCAACAAGTTGTTTCTATGAAGCTCATGTGCCAACAGGCTCTCACGATGCGCGTGTCGCAATGACCGATTATTTCTATCATGATCAAGAACTGACTTTATACAGACCAACTTGCGCGCAGCAGTCAACGTGCAGTCCTTCTAAAAGCTTGAATGCGCTGACCCTCCGAGGATGTCGCCGTTCCTCACATCACCAACCCTACTGGACACCTCGAACGCGACAACCACGGCGTCATTCTCGCATACCGAAAAGCCACGACCATCCAAGCATCATGATCTTATCTCCCCATCGAAGTGAGATCTCTGCCAATGCCACCCTACGCCGTCGCTGAAGCAGCGTTCATCCTGTGGCTACTACAAGGCGCCTCCTTTATGAACAAGATGCGGAAGGCTGGGTGTGTACCGTTATGCTGGGTTCTGAAGCCATTGACCACCGGACCGACCTCGGGCTGGGCCGTTACTGAGGCTTTTCAACGGTGATTGTTGACAAGTGTCAATGTTGAAAACGATCGCGATGTGGTTGACGTCGCTGCTTCAAGATACACAATTGGAGCCTTGCGGATATACACAAGATGCATTGGTGAGAGGTTGCAGGAACGCGCGCAAACTCACCAAGTGGTCTGAGTCGCACAACCTGGCATCGCCTTGGAGGTCACCACATTTGACGACACTCCGTCTACAGAGGATTGGAAGTCCAACCTCAAAATGAATCTCATCCAACTCCGCAGACCTCACAAAACTCCGCCAAAATACCACTCCACAATCTTCACGAACCCCCTCGAAGCTTCAATCTCCGTCAATACAACCCCTCCAAATCCACAACCCATTACGAAAACTCTACCCGCGGGACGCAGTAGAACGTAATCGAATGACTCCTCCTGCTGCATGAATGTAACAAGCTGAATAATAACATCCCAGTGTTTAATAACAAAGTTTAAATCATACGCCGTATATAGAAATATCTCCATAAAATAGACGGACTTCCAGAACCTTTCTGGTCCTTGTTCCGACTCATGAGCCGAGGCATCTCCACTCGTTCTTAACAACAATTTTTTTTTATTTTTTCGCCGCTTTGTTCAAGACGTCATTGATACTTATATCATGATACGCACGTTGCATGTCATTGACTTTTGTTTCATGTGATTTCATCATTGGCGATTCTACTACATCCCATCTTTGTTATCGACTTCGACTTCAGCGTTCTTTATAACACAGAAACAACTTCAAAATGGCCGAAATGCAAGCATGGCAAGTCGCCCATCCAGGCCCAATGGAAAAAGTCTTCCATCTCACCACAATCCCCAAACCAACAACCCTCAAACCCGGCCAGATTCTCGTCAAAGTCTCCCGCGCAGCTCTCAACCCAGCTGACTACAAATTCTGCGAACTCGGCGTAGCATCCCGACTCATAACTTCATTCCCCAAGATTCCAGGCATGGATCTCAGCGGCCACGTCGTATCACTCGCAGAAGACGTTGCCGACGCGAAAGAAGGAGATTATGTACTAGCCAGAGCATCGCCGACGAAGTCTTGGGGTTCGCTGGCTGAGTATACGGTTTGCGATAAGGAGGGTTATAGTGTCATTCCGCAGAGCTTGGATCTGGATCAGGCTGCTGGTGTTGGGACGGCGGGACTGACGGCGTATCAGACTATTGCGCCGTATGTCAAGAGTGGTGATAAGGTGTTTTTGAATGGTGGCTCGGGAGGTGTTGGGTTATGGGGAATTCAGATTGCCAAGGCGTTGGGATGCTCTGTTACAGTGTCTTGCTCAACGGGCAAAGCAGATCTTTGCACAAGTCTAGGCGCAGATGATATTATCGACTACAAAACAAGCGACGTCATCGCCGAGCTCAAGAAACGCGGTCAAGTCTTCAATCACTGCGTCGACAACGTAGGCGACGCACCACCCAATCTCTACGCTTCATCAAACGACTTTCTCCTCCCCGGCAGCAGCTTCGTCTTTGTCGGCGGTCACGTCTCAGCCAAGAGTGTTCTCAGCCTAACGGCGAACCTCGTGCGACCTTCGTTCCTAGGAGGCGTAAAGGCAAAGTTTGCCACGTATGCTACTGCGAATAAGAAGAAGGATCTGGATCAGTTGAGGGATTGGTTGGTGGAGGGAAAGGTCAAGACTGTGATTGATTCGACATTTGGGTTCAAGGAGGCGGATAAGGCTTTTGAGCATTTGAAGAAAGGGTCTAGTGGTGGTAAGGTTATGATTCATATTGAGTAAGGGATGGGCATTGTGATACCATGGGCGATTGACGCGGGCGTTTTGTTATTAGATTTATAGACTATTGTTACAGTAATGTACTTGTTTGGTTGGTATTTCGACTTTGTCATTGTGCTTGTCAAGGGCAAGGCGTCTAGTGATGGCCTGAAAGCATGTTCATCAATGCCATATTGATGGACAAACAAGCCCGCAGGAGCATTTGACTGGGCTTCAGGATGTGATGTGCAAAGCTGGCTTGTCCGAATGGCCATCGCATACTTAGTTGAGCCTAGGCTTTGCAGGAGATGTAGATATGGGAGCGCAACCGACTGTCGGGATGATCGTCGGAGTATGGCTCGCCCATCTGTGACCGGATGTGAATCCCGCGCTCAGTGTTTGCTGTACTGCCGCTCAGGTCAAACGTTTCCGAAATCCGATATGCCAGCCGAATGACCATGCAAACGTCTCGCCAAGGACCACTCCTCGACTCTGATAGAAGATACTCAAGACCCCCCTCTCCCTCAAGTCCCCAACCCAGCAGCAAACTTCCTCGCAACCCACGAAGCACCATGCTCCTCATACTCCGCCTTCGTAACAGCCAACCTCTCAATATTAGTATGACACGCCAGATTCGCACCCCCAAACCAAGTATGCGTAACCGGGTCCGCAGGTCTCGCAACCCTAACGATACAATCATCCGGCACCCTCTGCACAACCTCCTTCTGCAGTCTCTGTATAAACCCATCAAAGTGCGTATTACCACCAACAACGATAATATTCGCTAGTAAAGCGGGCCAGAGTCCAATGGGGAGTTCTTGCAGAGATTCTTGGACGAGGTCTGCGAGACCGGGTTGTCGAATCCCAGCATCTGAAGGGTTGAAGAGGATTTCGGGAACGGTGAAGCGTTCGTTACGTAGGGTGAGGGCGTCTTCTTCGGATTGGGCTGCTAGTTTTCGGGATTTGGAGTGCCGGGAGGGATCGTAGTCGACAAGAGTTCCTTTGAAACGCGTGTGAAAATCGGGAAGGATGTAATCTTTGGCGATACCGCCGCCGGACAGATAATCTGGTCGACGTTCACCTCTCGTTCCCTTCCATGTCTTTTCGAGATCGGCTTTGAAGTCGGGTGAGACGTAGCATGATAGTTCTTTCATCTCGTTGACGATATATGTGTCGTTACGCATATCAAAGTATCGCAGAGAGATTAATCGTGTGAGGTAGTTCGTCAGAACCTTGCCGCCGACGTCTAATCGTTTTATCGCAGATTGTAACGGTTGACCCCGAAGGACTGGTGTTATGGTTGTGTGTGAATATCCAGAATCGATGACCATGACGGCTTCGGCGGGGGTGTTAGCGACCGTAGGAGTCTCTTGCGGCGTTCGAAAGATATTCTGCACATCGTGATACGCATTAAACGTCGATCCTGTCTCAATCAGTACTCCAATCTCAGCCCATCACCACTTTCTGGTCGCTCACCTATACCCCGATAATAACTCGAAAACCCGTACTCCTCAAAAACAATCTGATCACAATTCGCCTGTAAAATCGGCAATCCATTCGGCGGCTCAGCCAGTATCAACCTCGCATCCTTAGGATCAAACTCCTCCCTCTCAAAAATCTCCCTATCCCAGATCTCCTTCTGCGCCTCCCAGTTAACAATAAACCCCTTCTCCACAGGTCTCCGGAACTGCATCTCTCCAAAGTCGCGGCATTTTTCTAGCTCGGATGCGACGTAGATTTTGCGCGTGCGATCGCGGGCGATCACGTTGGGGATTATTCGGGGTTCGGAGGGGATGGTGGAGGAGTGGATGAGGCCGGCTTTTATGGTGGAGGCGCCGTTGTCAAGGATGAGGGTTGTTGATGGGCCTTTTGGGGCGGCGGGTTTGGGTTTGCGTGGGCCGGCCATGGTGGGAGTTGGAGGATGAGAGAGGTGGTGGTGATGGGTTTCGGAGTTGACGCGATGGATTTGATGGGAGGGGTGTTACGTAAGCCATCATGAGTTGAATTCATGATGTACAGTCATCTTGCTCTTGGCATGAGGGAACTCATTGCTCCTCAGGGACAGTTTAGAAACGTAATATGTACTCAATTACTTGGTGAGAGATTATATGTTCTTAGTCTTACTTGGCTGGGTACAGAATTCCCGATCGCAAGAACGGCACCTCAAACCCTCTCACATCTCCATCATCACCAACGTACACCAACACCCGATCCAGAGGCTCGCCCCCATAATGAACCCAATCCTGAATCGACCAACCGACGCAATTCATTTCTTCAATCTCAATTCCAGGAAGATCCGTTTCAAACCCTGAGTTTAGATCAGGCCACAAATGCCATACCTCCTTCGTAACAGGCTTCCCATTTATTGTCGCGTTCTCACGAAGTTGACTTGGAAAGACTCGGATCTTGGGTCCAACTTTTGGAAGAAAGTCGCCTAGCGTCAGACCCCAGATCTCTGTAAGGCTGGAGAGGATGTCTGTGCGGTTGCGATGTAGTAATGCGAGGATCATTGAGTCCTTGTCTTGTTTCAACAACGCTTCAATTGGAACATCATCCTCGTGATCGCTCATGTACTTCTGCTCATACCTCTTCGCTTGATCCCGCGAAACCTCATCAGCAGCAGCTACGAAAGTGGAGAGCATAGCATTCGTAAGAATAGGCGCCGCTTTCATCGGACCAGCAGTCAATATGATGATCGCCAAACCGTAATCATCAACACAGCTGAGCTGACTTCTATAGTTCTGCGCACCGCCACTCTTGCCATAGACAGTAACATCATGAGGATGGACTGGTGTCAGGTTTGGCAGACACAGTATCTCCCATGGCATGCCGGTCAAGGTATATGCATTTCCTGCAAAGGCACTAGGTTTGAACCAGCCGTTGATCTCGGTTGCAGTCATGTTCAATGTTCTTGAGAGCAAGGCATGTGAGAACTTGGAGATATCGGAGAGAGAAGACACTAATCCTCCTGCACTAATAGACGTTATTAGTTGAAGGGCAGCTTTTGTCCTCTTGAACTTACGGAGTGTTCAATTTGTAGTCTGAGCCCCAACTGCTCTCCCCAGGCGGAACTACCGCTTGGTCATCATCGCCAGGTGAAGGGAAAGTATTATTCATATCCAATGGAATTGAAATAAATTCTTCAAGTGACTGTGCAAAGGTCTTCCCGGTATACTCCTCAAGAGCCATGCCGAGAATGACAAAGGCCATGTTAGAGTATGCTGGCCTCTCGTTAGGAGTAGTCTGCGGGTAAGAGTCTTTCATTCCCGAAAGAATCTCTGAACATAATTAGTATAAATGTCATTGCCTTGTAGGTTTTTCATACCTTGTCCTGTGCAGCCATTGTTGAGACCTACAACGCCGCATAGTGGATAGCCGCTATCTTCAATCGGGGGAAGACCATATGCAAGGAAGATTTCTTTCAACAAGTAAAAGTCGGAGAACCCATCTACCAATGGTTAGCACACTATTTATTCGGATAAAGGAGGTAATCTACAGTTCGCTGGTGTACCACCCAAGTACGAAGCCAACATCCTCAAACTAACATCCCTCCACTGAATCTTCGACTTCCCCTCAAGCCTCGGAAGATACTCCGTAACCGGCGATTCAAGATCCATACCGCTCTTCAAAAGTACATAGTCCGTAAACACCTTTGTTATAGACCCAACTAAATACTGAGAACCTCTATTCAGGTGCTTAGTGCCCTTTGTGTTGGCAGCTGCAAGGTGGTGATACTCCCATATCGGCACACCAGGCTCTCCTTGATCTGCGCTTATTACTGCAAGTGAGAAGGAGACATTGTTAGTAGGCCACCCTGCTGTTATTGAACCTGAGAGAGCTGCGTTGAGAGTTTCAGTCAAGTTGGCGGCTGCTGCTTGAAAGATGGGAGAGTTGGCGAGGGCCGTTGGTCTTGGGAGGACATGGCCTTCAGGGCGACATTTGAGCTCCGCTGTAGCGAAGTGAGCTGCCAAAGAGAGTGTGCAAGCGGTTGAGTATGAGAATTTCATGGTTGAGACCTAGTAAATAGAGACTGTCTCACATGTATGCAACTCTTACTGTCATTCATCATGTCCGACGAAACCAGAGCTCTTATACTTCTCACCTCACTCATCATGAAGGCGATCAACAACCATTCGCGTCCAAAATACGAAATACGAACCAAATTCATCATGGATCCATCGTCATTCGATACTGAGATCTCGGGATGAAGATCTAGATGATCGACACGGCAGTTGTAAGACGGCGTCGCGCTAAAGCAAGGTTGAATGCGAGATACGATGCACATCCCCATATTATTCTCTTGGCCCTGCATCAATCACTCACCCCTCATCATAACAGAAAACAAATCATCTATTCATAACTTATGTTAAATCTTAGGTGTGTCCATCGCACTGGGTATCAACCTCCACCGCACCGCCGTCTCATCCTTCGGCACAACCCCCATGTCCTCAACCCGTCTCGCATTAACAAAATCAGGACCACCGCTCTCCCACGCATAATCCTTCCAGTTTCCAAGCGCAGGCCACATCCTTTCTCTCACGAGACTCTCAATCTTTACCTTGCGCTGCGTCGCTTCCTCATCGCCTACGAGGCCAACTACACTTGTCCATAAGGCCCATGTTTCTTCGAGTTCGTCTACGCTTGATACGCCCATGACACTTACGCCGAGACGGCCTGTGTCGCTGGGGTTTATCTTTGTGCCGAATTGAGAGCCCACGCGCGCCCAGTTCTCGAGCGCCCACCGGATAGCGACTTCCTCGAGATGTTCGCCTGAGTCTTGTGCGATGCTGGAGAGTTTGGCGCATAGGTCGCGGAGCTCTTCTGGGGCGGGATGCCAGGCGCGCATGGGACTGTTGTCGATACCGCGGGTGGTTAGCAACCCCATACCGAGCATGCTGGCGTTCGGCACGCAGTCTACGCCGGCTGCTTGGAACCGATCTAGCAATGCCTTATTCCCCAGCTGGTTATTCTGCACGCAGAAGTTGCTATACGACATAACAGCGTCCAACGGCTCTCCCGTCTCGCGCAAGATCATCTCTGCCAGCGACGCAAGCGTATCAACAGGATATCCACTGATTCCGACATATCGAATAAGACCTTGATCCCTCAACCGTCGAAGCTCCGTAACAGCAGCGAGGACCTCCTCGGGCGAAACAAACTCCACATCATGCGTGTACACAAGATCAAGATACGACGTGCCCAGCCGTTCAAGACTGCGACAAACGCTATATCGGATCCAAGCGGGTGAGTAATCAAACTCATCACCCGCAATGCGCCCAGCTTTCGTGATGAGGAAATAATTCTCCCTCGGTGGGGGAGGCGTTAATTTTCGTAGCGCATCGCCGAGGAGGATCTCGGAGGGGCCGTAGTAGGGAGATGTATCGAAGCCGAGGATGTTGTGGGCGAGGGCGCGGCCTACGATGTCGGTGTAGGGCATGTGAGTTGGATCGGGATGGTATTGGTGGTTGAACGTTGCTGTTCCGAGGATGAGAGGAGGGATGACCTCTGAGAGAGGTTTTCTTTCGACAGCCATGGTCAATATTGAGAGAGGAGAAAAAAATGCGCTTGAGAATTGGATCTAGAGTCTTGGGTCCGTTATTTTGCGGCGTTGAGTTTTCGGGTAGTGGAGGGGCTCGGCGATATCGGGAGCACGAAACAATTATCACAAGTGAAGAAATACAATTCTCTGTCTGTGAAAGTTATCTATCACGAAAGGAAAAAACAAGGGTCCGTTAGTAATTTCAAGGGTCGCCCCTAATCGAGCGATCCATCGCCATCAAGCGCGATCGCGAGCATATCTGTGTCATTCTATGATGAATCATTATCAGATAGAGAGGGCATTATCCGCCCGATGGACCGACAAGACCAAACCTGAAAGAGAAGTATTGGACCGAGTACGTAATTTGCGCATTCGGTTGCGCCATTTGGACCTGACCTGTCAAATGTGCACGTTGTGAGATTGAATTGTCCCAAGAAGAGAGGGGAGAAAGGAACGAAATAGAGTGAGAGCGATCAGCAATGGAATAATAAAATAGATCGTGACCCCCAAATGAAACCCCCAAAATGAGTGGATTCACTAACTTGTTCTATTTCCGTTCCATAACCATATTTTATCGGATCTACTTTGACTCCGAGCGGGGGGAGACTGGGGTGCAGGTGGTTCGAGATGGTATCGTGCCATATCTCATCTGAGTCGCCTTATTCAAGATTGGAGCGGAAGAGTGGTATGATTCCAGGAGCCAGTCCTTGTATGATCAATTATTGAAAACAAAAAAGTGGCGAGTATCTGAAAAGAGTCGAGTTTCATCCAATCCATATTTTACGCCCCGACTCCAAAGCAACCAGCAAAGAAAACAAACAAGAGTGGAAATCCGAATACGCTTCATCATGACGCCTCGCTCAGTCCACTTTCCCAAGGGACTCCATTTCATATCCCAGGGACCTTGTCAAATGCGCCAAGTCATTTACTGTACCATGGTCAGACGTGAGGTTGCATTCGACCTTCACTGACACATGTCAAATACGTGGTGCATCAGACTCGTCTGAGACCACGACCTCGACAGAAACACCCTGTGAATCAAGTTAGATAGATTTAAGATAGTGGAGAGTGAAATGGCATACAGTCGCACTAAGAATAGTCAGTAAACGTTCTTGTCTGGGAAGATGGGGAAACTTACAAAGGCGCTTGATGATCCTTCATTGTGAATGAGACAGTATCCGCCACCGCACTTTTTGCAAAACTTTTGCGTGCGTTCAATACAATCGTTACACTAGATACCAATTAGCTTCCATATTCAGTGATGGTCAAGGTTGCGCACATTGATGCCGCATTCCCAGCAGCTTCGCGAAACATGTCTCTTCGCATCATCACCACCAAAAGGGTGATAACACGTCTCACACCACCACTTATTACAAGCAATGCAAAACCTATCCCTCAAGCAATCAGCACACCTCGGCACGAAATCCTCATGTCCCGGGCGCGGCGTCGTGGCAGCCTGCACGGATGACGAGAGGATCGGCGGCGGAGCTAGCAGAGGTAGCGAAGAGCAGTGCGTCTTAGCCGTCATGACGCCCTCGGGCGCTTTGCCACAGCCTGCGCAGCCGCCCACTGAGAAGGTTGCTACGGCTGGGTTGCAGGGCGAGGAGACGCTGCAGGTCCCAAAGGCTGGTGAGCTGGCGTGGCGAGGACCTTGGCAGAGCACTGCGTCGAAGGAGATTAGGCTTTGGCATGCGAGGAGACATTGGGCCCAGTCGTCCATGTCGCTGGTGCTGTTGAGGACACGACCCTTTTTGGACCACCAGGCGTCAGAGTCGTTTTGCTGCGCATTTTCATCGCAGGGCATGGGGCCAAAGACGTAGATTGCTTTGAGTCGTGGGGTGTTCTCTGGGCGTGAACTGCGACAGGCATATGCTAGCGCAGCGCGAAGCTTGCCATGGTTCAAGTTATTGACGCCGCGGATCGAGAGCATGCGCACGCTGTATGAAGGATCGTTGATGATCTCATGGCACAGCTCAGCTGTGACAGAGAGTCCGTCGAGGATCAGAGATTGAACATCACGAAGAATATCACGTTGTCGTAGGGTAGAGAATATGCCCCTCAAGGGCCCGGCGTAGAAGCTATGGATCCTGTAAGCTAACAGCCGTTTTAAAGTGGTCGCAGCGCAATGCACAAGGGTAGAGTGGATAATGAGAACTCACTCATCTTCAGTCAGGTAATCAGAAAGAGTGACATTATGCCAAACTGCAAGATTGCGCTCTGTTTCTTTATGAGCGTCTTCACAATGCGCTGTCTTGACCCGTGTAAGATCAATATGACGAAAGACACCGGGTGTTTCGTGGAGGAGATAACGAATATCGTGACAGGTTGCGGCGAGGTTTAAAAGACCTGATACGGGGAGGTAAGGAAGGGTGTGACGAAGGACGAGAGAATTATATAGAGTGTCAAAGAGGGTCAAGCCCTTTGTTTGGATCTTGGTGATCTCTGCGCGCGTTTGGTGGTTGACGATAACTTGGCTCATGTCAGGCTGGCATGAGTATTACAAAAGACTGGGTATTCAATGGAATAGGGCAGCCCAACTGGCAAGGAGGGCTAATGGGGGATATAAGGGGGGAAATGATAGAGAAGAAGAAGGGGAGTCATGAGGGTTGGTGGTGAAGGATATATAACTATATACGGAGTACATGTTGAGACAAGACATGAGGGATGGGCCGTGTCATGCCAGCGGCCAAAGCGGCAACGATTTACTGGGATGAGATTTGGTCTGGGGGAGATGCGCCGTTTGGGTGGGATGGGGACATGACATGGCCAGGATAGTAGAAAGATGGGCTGAGATGAGATTGGATTGGCGAGTCAAGTTCAGGTGGCTCGGAGGGTTTAACATGGCTGCACGGTTGTGTTGTGAGTCAAGCTACGAATTACATTACACAAGCTTGTTAGTTGAAAGCTTGATGATCAAGTGGGGGACTCACTCAACAACACCAAAAACAGATACAAAAAACGTCCCGGCTGAACCGGATACAGACATGCATAGTACAGTGGTTGTGAGAGGTGAGGGAGGGGAGCCTTGGAGATCGGCCCGTGTGAACAGTCGATGTGGGGATTGGATACATCTCAAGGTGAGAGAATCGGCCAGACTGATGATATCTTGACAAGATGGCATCAGTTGGGGGATCTTATCTTGGAGGCGCACCATTCAATAGCTGAGCTTTGCGGCGGGAGCTAATAACGAGCAAGGGTAGGTCGTGTAGGGGTCCTTACTCCGTAGATCAGAGAGCCCCCTTTTGAGACGTGTTTACTGTAAGATGGATGGCGGGTAAAATGAGCTGTGTCACATTTGGGGAGAGAGAGAAAGGTGTACAGCTACCCTGATCAACATACCAGGTCTTTTGCAGATCCTACATTTCGGCCTCCGAAATGAAATTTGGTGTAAGGAAATGATGAAATGAATATCTTTTCAGGGCACATAGTCTACAAATTAGTTACGAAGAAACAGGAGAGTTGGGAACTAAGCTCTGTATCTCGTCGGTCCGGGGATGCATTGCCGGCTCTCATCATGACCGCTTGAATTCAGCCATCATGGATGGGTTACGCTGCATTTAGCCAGTGCTCAAATTCTGTGGGGGTCAGACACACAAACACAACTCTGTTTCACTCAGAGTCGCGGACTTGCAAGAGCGGTGAATAAAAAAAAAATGTTTGGGGTCTTTGTTTCGATCGACATTATGCCCATACAGATTGCCAAGACGGATCTGCTGTGATACAGCCCGCCAGCTTCGTTATACTGGGAGGTAGCGCGAGATTACGCGTAGTTGCTCAAGCCACGTTACGACGCTGATGATCACTGAACAATCAAACATTACTGGTGTTGAGCCGGCATTGCAGTCTGCTACGTGTAAAGTGAGGCGGGATTCTCCCCAGGTTGCACGGAAACTTGGATGTTTTAAACAGGGTCTGAGGGATAGTCTGTAGTCTAATTTTAACCATGATATTAAGAGTTGGACATTGTCTGTGCTTTGAGTCAACTCATGATACGGATCTGCGAAGGTCTAATGATAGCTCTGATACCGAATGTGTACGAGATGGACAGCTTGTCAAAGCGGCACGCTCGTGGTGTCGGTGATTTGTTAGTCCGTCGGAGATCGGATTTCCGATTATGTAAGGCGTGTAGGCAGCTCAGATCTGATGCGTCTGTCTTCTGGACGATGCTGGAAGAACGTCACCGAAAGGGCTGACTGAGCATCGCCGCTGAGAGTCAGTTTCTTGTGATTCAGTGCTCCTAACATTTTGTATTCGAAGAGAAATAGTTTTAATTAATCTTGTCATTTATATCTCTGTCTCTCACCTTATGACTGTCATTTTTCGTGTTTGGTGCTGCCACTACGTAATTCCATCTTATCAACCCCCACCAAATCATCACGCACCCTCACATCATAACTTCTACACATTACAGCCCGATCATGGAAGAGCCAGCACCCCTGCACTGGTCGAGCGCATTACCCGTGATAAGTCCCTCTGCGATAGCGACCAAGAATCTTCGCGGTGACAAGATTCTTCTCCCACAATCTGCTCTCGAACAACTTCTAGCCGCTGCGCGATCTCGACCATCGACGACGACAGCCCGATCAGGTCCATGGTCATATTCCTCGAGCGACGCCGATACCGCACAGCAACTACCGAACCCGCTAATATTCCGACTTGTGAATCCGAAGAACAAAAATGCTGTCTTTGCGGGCATCAGAGAGTTTTCGGCGTCGGAGGGAACTTTGGGACTGAGTCCGTGGTTGACAGAAGCTTTGGGTATTCAAGAAGATGAATGTGTGTCGCCGAAAGAGGCCATAGATCTGGAACAAGACCCGACGCAGGAAAGCGAACAAATGGACGTGGACGGTATTCAGATCAAGGTCGAGGCGCGACAACTTCCAAAGGGCACATACGTACGACTCAGACCCTTAGAAGCCGGCTACAACCCCGATGACTGGAAACCACTACTCGAGCGACAATTACGCGAAAACTTTACAACACTGAGTAAAGGTTCAATGTTGGCAGTGAAGGGTGCACGTGGGGAGGAGTTCAAGTTGCTCGTGGACAAGGTCGCTCCCGAAGGAGACGGCATCTGCGTGGTGGACACGGATCTCGAAGTCGATATCGAAGCTTTGGACGAAGAACAAGCGCGAGAAACATTAAGACGAATCATGTCTGCGCAAAGAGGATCTACGGACGGAAGCTCAACAGGTGGAGAGATTGATATCTGGAAGGCAGTTGAGGGTCAGGTTCTTGAGAGCGAATACGCCGATTACGTTCTTCCCTCATGGAATAAGTCGCAAGCTCTTGTGATTGAACTAACTACCGACGAAGACGAAGATGCGCTCGATTTATTTGTTACGCCGAAATCTTCGCGACAACGAGCGCTGCCACGAGAAAGTGTTCATGCCTTTGGGAATTTTTCACCAGTGGTTAATGGGGTGAAGAGGATTGTGATAAGTCCTACCAATGTGGAATTGGAGGGAGCGGAGCAGATCACGATATCGGTGCATGGATACAAACATCCAGATGCCACGGAGTCTCCGAAGACATTACAGTACTCATTACGAGCCAAAGTAGATTTACCAGACGCAACAAACGGTTTATCTAATGGAGCCAGCGAACAAGAGCATTCTCCTGACGAGGAGCAGTGCAGTAACTGCTTACAATTCGTTCCCAGGCGGACGATGGTTCTACACGAAAACTTCTGCCGGAGGAATAACATCGTTTGTCTCAAGTGCAAATCTGTGTTCAAGAAGGGCTCTTCAGAGTGGGAAGCGCATTGGCATTGTGAAAAGGATAATGCTTTTGGAAACTCGACACAGAGCAAGGCGAAGCATGATGATATATTTCACACGGAGCGACAATGCCCCAATTGCGAGTTCTCGACAAATTCGATGGCTGATCTAGCGAGGCATCAGACGAGCGTGTGTCCTGGGAAGTTGATCCTCTGCCGGTTCTGTCATCTCGAGGTTCCCCAAGAAGGCGATCCTTTCAATCCTAGTCCAGAGGTTGTTCTATCTGGGTTAACAGCTCACGAACTTGCAGATGGTACACGCACAACGGAATGCCATCTTTGCGATAAGATAGTTCGTCTGAAAGACATGGAGACACATCTCAAGCATCACGAACTCGACAAAGTATCCCGTCTCAAACCACCAATTTGTCGTAATGCCAACTGCGGAAGAACAATGTTCGGCGTCGGATCAAGAGGCCAAGTCCGCCAAACAGCTTCCACCGAACAAGCCTCCAACGACATCGGTCTCTGCTCAATCTGCTTCGGCCCCCTATACGTCAGCATGCACGACCCGGAAGGCAAAGCCCTCAAACGGCGCATCGAGCGACGCTATCTCGGACAACTCATGACAGGCTGTGGAAAATCCCACTGCGCGAATCCATGGTGTAAAACGGGTCGTGCAAATGCAGGTCTTGAAGCGAAGCCCTCAAGTGCGAGGGAGGTTTTACCGCTGGTGAAGCCGCTGCTGGGTGATGTTGGGAATATGGATGCGCCGCTGTGGTTTTGTACGGATGAGGGGAGTCAGAGGGGGAGGAAGTTGGCGGAGATGATGGCGGAGGAGGGGGTTTGGGATGTTGAGTGGTGTATTGCTGCGGCGGAGGCTGAGAAGGGGAGTTTGGAGAGGATGAGGGATTGGTTGCAGGCTTGGGCGCCTACGAAGTAGGGTTGTTGTATAATTTGACGATTATGATGATGATGTGGTGGGGATAGAGTAGACGAGTATAGAGCATGCTACAACCTCAAACTGCTATAATATGATATGTATGGATCAAATCGCATGACAGTGCTTCTAAGATGCCGAATACGGATTTGAAGATACGACGCGTAGTTACATTCATATCACCATCCGGATCATTCGGAGTAGGTCAGACAATGGTCTGATATTCTCAGCCAGAACAACTGTAATTTATGAAATCACAATTACTCTGTAATTATATGCATAACTCGAAACACTTATCAGTCACCTTGAAAAAATTCATGTGAAACAGAAATGCTTGCTGACATTCTGGGTTCAAGGATCTTCGCATCTAGTGACGGTTAATGACGTTGATGGGCGATGCCGAGTCAGGACTGCAGATCTGTGAGTTGTGACTTGGAAAATCTCGAAACAAAAAATAAAATAATAAATACCGAGCATAATTCCAGGGTAAAGTTGTTAGTTGTTGAGCTGACGATGATGCGGGCCTCAATCCGCAGTATTTGTCTGGTGAGGAGGTACTGTACAGCTCATGGTTGGCATGAAATATCACCATGTTCAAGGTTTACACCAAAAAGACAGCTTTGCCAGGATAGCTTACGACGCTTGTAGGGTTGGAAGGTTCTCCAACTTGAGTGAGCTGTCAACGTCAATTGGCAATTTGATTCCTCAGTCATCAACTTGAGACATACCCAACCTTACCTTTCAACACCAACAATCTGTATCTTGCTCTTCTTTTTACTTCTCCCTTGATTTATTGAATAGCTTCGCGCTACCCCGCGGACTAAGTTAGATACGGATACCTTTTCACCATTTACCCGCCCGCCTGGCCCGCGGGCTCCAGTATCCGATCTCAGCTAAACCAGGTCCAGACTGTGCCAGCAGAGTTAAGAGCAGGCACCAGCTGTTCTAGGCTTTAGCTTCAGCACCCTCAGGACGTTGTTACAGGCTGCCTCTCCCCCCAACCTCTCACCGGACCTCAATTGATTTGATTCATCAACAACCAACAACGTCCGTTATCGCTCCACTCTCATCCATTATCATCATCCTTTCAAACTCCAACTTTCTTTGATCACGATACGTACGCATCGACGCCCAAGGTATTGCTGGCATCACAGAGACTACCCCCCAGGCTGTCAATACCACCTTCTCCATACACTATCGGCCCAAGCGAGATGCCCTCTGTGGTGACCCCCGTCGTCTGACGCCCGGCCCCTCCCCCATTCTATCGTGTCCCCATTTCCATCAGCTCCAATCCCCATCCCAACCCATCGCGGGACACTCGGTAACTCTTCCTATCGAGACAAGCTCCTTGGTCTTGTCTCACTCGACATCGCTCAACACAATACAACACAGCCTCAAACTTGATCCTCTCATCTATTTCTCATTCACTACTCTTTCGTTTTTCTCGACATCATCGTTGACAACGCCCCTCCCCTGGTCTACGCCAGATAAGACCAGCCCAAGTGCGCGATCGCGCCACATAACCCAGCTGCTGTCGTCTTCTCTTTCACATCTTCACCATGGGTAATTCAAACACAAAAGAGTCTCGTCCCGAAGGCGATGCTCGTCACTATTCCGGCCCCGGCGATCCTTCAGTACGCGAGCATTTACAAAACGCCAACTCGAGATCGAACCGACGAACGAGCAGAGCCGAGATAAACATCTTTGGTATCGGTTCCAGTTCCTCCCGCCATCGTGAACAACAAGATGCTCCTTTTGAGCGTCGCGAAACAAAGCAGGAGCGTGAGGCGAGGAGGTTAGAAAGGGAGCGCGTGGCTCGAGCGAAGGAACGGGAGAGGAGTATGCGCGAAGAACATGTCGATGGTGGTTATCTGGTAACATTGGGCACCTACACTGGCACTGAGGACTTTAGCAAGCCTGTCGTGAGACAGCTACAGGTGCGTTCTTTGTCTCTGTTGACCTTATCGGTAAGCTGACATCACTCAGATAGAGAGAAAGCTTGCGCCATTCTGGCGAGGCCTTAATGATTGGTCTTCGAGCTGGGCCGAGCATCAACTCGTCGCTGCAGCCCGTGGCCTTCCTATCCCCCCCGCCGATGCGCCTCCCGACCCAGATCTGATTCCGCAACCTCCTCCCGCAGAAAACCCATCTTCTTCGAGCCAGAACCTCCAGAACTTGACTGTGCCTATGGGACCTAGGACACTTTCTGCCGCATCGGATCGCAGTGGATCAAACACAGGTTCCGCTCTCCCTTCTCCGTCGACACCTGGAGTGAGCAAATCGCCTTTCAAGCCTCGAGCCAAAGCTCTTGCTGCTGCACTCAGTGGAGGTTCTCGAAATGCCTCGTCAACCGATTTGACACCCAAGGAGATCGCTCTTCCTTATGATCCTTTTGTTAATGGTCAACCTATGGAGGTTTTCCTCTACAAAGACGCCGAGGAGTGCCCTATCTGCTTCCTGACATACCCCCCTTACTTGAACCGCACCAGATGTTGTGACCAGAATATCTGCAGCGAATGCTTTGTTCAGATCAAGCGCGCTGATCCTCACCTTCCAGAGCATCACCCCAACGGTGAAGCTCGGGATCCTAATGAAGGTCTCAACCCGGACGATCCGCCCGAGATGCTTATCTCGGAGCCTTCGGCATGCCCCTACTGCCAACAGCCTGAATTCGGCGTCACATACGACCCTCCTCCCTTCCGCCGGGGTCTTACCTACTCGAGCAACTCATCACATCATGGCACGGCCATGTCTTCACAGACTTCACTAAACAGCACACTACAGACCCCACCCACACCCGGCCGTCGACGCGCACATAGTTTGTCTGCGAACGCGCCGAATGTTATCACCACCGATCGTGTGCGTCCCGATTGGTCGGCGAAACTTGCATCAGCGAGGAACCACCAAGCACGAAGAGCTGCAGCAGCAACCGCCCTTCACACGGCCGCATTTCTCATGGGCGGAAACGAACAGAGATCGATTCTTCGCCCTGGTCGATTTGGCCGAAGGAACACTGGAAACAACGATTCAAATGCCAGTCCCAGCCCCAGTGGACAGGGCCAAGCAGACGGTGCACAAGACGACGCAGGTGAGGGACCAGAACCTGGAGCTAGAGGATCTTCACGAAACGGTACAGGACGAAGGAGTCGCATGGACGAACTTGAAGAGATGATGTTCATGGAGGCGGTTCGTCTTTCTCTAGCTTCTGAAGAAGAGCGCAAACGTAAGGAGGAAAAGGCTATTCGAAAGGAGACTAAGAGAAGAGAGAAGGAGGAGCGCAAGGCCGCCAAGAAGGGTGGACATCCATACAGTGGAAGTGCAAGCGGTGCGAGCGCTAGTAGCTTGTCACTCGGAGGATTGGGCCGACGACGAGGCAACAGTACTGCCAGCAATCTCCGTGTAGAAGCCACCATGTCTAGGGCATCACAAGCTTCGACCACCCCGGATTCGCCAGCAGAATCGAAAGCTAAGGACGACGGCCCTGCTGGAAAAGGCAAGGGAGTGGATCGTGGCACATCTGACAACCAGGCCGGACCAACTTCATCATCGAGTTCTCTACCGTTACCGGCTGGCCCTTCGCGTGGAGGATCACATCTTAGGCAGATGAGCAATGCCTCCTCAGTTGGGTCTTCCGTCAACGATAGCCCTGTTGGCACGTATACTGGTCCCGATTATCTCGGTGCCGATGGAGGTCCTCGGTCTAGTGGACTGAGCCTTGGTGCTTACAGTGACGACGGAGAACGCGATGGTGGAAGCGCCGGATCTGAGCCTATGTTCAACTTTAGTAGCCTCGCCCAGATGGTCGGCGCTGATCTCGAAAACGGCCAAATGCGTCGCGACGAGGAGGGAGAGTCTCACGATACACATGGTCGACCACTCTCACAAGTGAAAGAGGACGAGAAGGAGGATGCAGATGCAGAACATGTCGAGGGCGTGACAACTGCTAAGACAGAAGTTGTTCCAAGTTCTGTGGCTGCACCGGCTGTTATGATCACACCAGAAACTCCCGCTCCTGTGGACGAAGCGGAACACGAGGCTAAGCAACTCGGACATTCACAATTTACAACGGTGACGGGCCGACCAGCTACAGAACAGAGACACGTTTGAATGGGAGTTTTGTGAGGGAAGAGGGAGATTTTGGGATGCATAGGCTTTTAAACATACGAAGGACAGAAGAAGTGTTGTTGGGGAATGTACTTTGTATAAGGGAGCATCATGTGTAGTAGCGTATGCAGATAGCGGGCATGTAATATCTATGCCACGAGGCTCATCATAATGCTCAATCGCTCGACTGGTATCAAATGTTTTGTTTGGTTCGTAGTCTGTTTATGTCTTCTTGACTTCAACCTTGAACTTTTCCATCCACTCACTAAACTCATCGCTCTCCCCCTCCCAACCAAGCTTCAAAACCTCACTGACACTAACCGCACTCTCGAAACAATCCTCCATGAGCCTATCGATCTCCTCTGCCTCAAGCTCATAAAATGCACCAGCCAAATCTCCAAATTTATCCGGCAGCGTCTCGAGAAAACTCGCTGCTTTGTCCAGCTTGGAAGGCATGTCGCCCTTGGTGGTATCCTTGGGAAGTTTCTTGAAGCGGCGCTTGGAAATGGCTTGGTATAAAAGAACGATCATTCGTAAGCGCTTGAGTGTTGAGTCGAGACGTGGTCGGATCTTATCGGGGTCGGATTTCGGTATAGCGGAGGAGGAGTTCATCAAATCGTCCACCATTTCTTGCTCCGTGAGTGACGCACCGTTGAGTTGATCCGCTAGATCATCAACATCATCTTGGTCATCCTCCTCCTCTCCCCACTCCTTCAACTCCTCCATAACATCCTTGAGCGTATCCCTCCACTCCTCCGCCCTCCTAACATAAAACCCGCCCACCCCAAGATCCGCAAGCTTAACAACTTCATCACACGCACTCCAAAGCTTGCCCGTCAAAACAAGACTTCCCTTGCTCCCATCCCTCCCCACGGCGGGCAAAACCTTGCCATCATCGGGAACACGCTTCAACAAGCTCCACAGCTCAACGAGGACTTTTTGACATCGGTATGCTAGTTCTTTTCGTACGACGCTGGTGTAGAGATCGGGGGTGCAGGCTTGCGCGGCGGTGGCGAGGCCTGGGATGGGGCCTTTTATGAGCTCGCGGATCACGGTGCTGATGGCGCTGGGCGTGAAGGGCTCGTTTATTATTAGGAGGGAGATTTTGGTGGAGTGGGCGCGGATGAGGAGGGATGTGTCGCGGGCGAGGGATAGGGCGTTTATGGAGGTTGTTTCGGGGGAGGGTGTTGTTGGGGTTAGTGGGTTGCGTTGGATGGTGGTGAGGGTTGATTGGAGTTGTTCGAGGAGGGCTGTCGCTGTTGCTATGAGTGTTACGAGGGCTTTGCGAGATTCTTCATCGTTGGGAGCCATTTTGTTTCAGCTGTAGAGTACAAGGTAGTGTATGCGTAGAGTTGACTTTGGTGATGATGCGTCACAGTTTTGCTGGTGTTGGAGGGGTTTACCTGAGTTGTTCTTTTTTTCGTCCCCCACCTTTAGTGCCCTTCTCCCCCAGGCACGGATTTACTTCCGCGTCTCAGATCCTCCCGAACATTTACCGCCCAGGGGAGCTTTTACAGTGGAGACCTCCCTCTGGAATGCTCCTGTCCCCTTGTTATAGCTGACCTGGCCAACTCTAACCTCTAATTCCTCCCCAGGAGCATTGCACATTACACAAACACCAGAAAAGATGCAACATCCAAATTCGTTGGCGCTTCTGGGCGCTATTTACGCTTTTACTCTGGCTGCTGCTGGCAGTGTGCCTAGAGGTGTTGGCCCAGAATGTAGGAGTACTTGGTGATCATGAAGCTCTGGGGAGCTAACAGGTGTTTAGTTGCTTCTCACTACCAGGGTGATGAATTCTCTTGCATCACCAACGCAGCGATCAAATTGAGTCTTGACCGAGTCAACGATAACACGTGCGATTGTCCCGATGGCTCAGATGAACCCGGCACCGCTGCCTGCGCCAACCTCGATCCTCTCTCCCCCGAACAACCTCTCGCCGGCTCCATCACCGGCACAACAAACACCACCAATGCCCTCCCGGGCTTCTGGTGCGAGAACAAGGGACACATTGGAATGTATGTTCCGTTTCTCTACGTCAACGACGGCGTGTGCGATTACGAGCTCTGCTGTGATGGGTCGGAGGAGTACGGTGGTGTAGGCGGCGTCAAGTGCGAGAACAAATGTGCCGAGATCGGAAAGGAGTATAGACGATTGGAGGATGAGAAGAAGAAGGCTTTACAGAAAGCTGCGATGAAGAGAGGTGCTATGGTTCAAGAGGCCAAGGATCTGAGACAAAAGGTTGAGAGAAAGGTGGAGGACTTGAAGAAGGAGATTGCAGCGCTTGAAGTCAAGAAAGAAGACCTCGCCCAGAAGCACCGCGACGCTGAACAGCAAGATAAGGGAAAAGTTGTCCGCGAAGGTCCCAGCGGTGGAAAACTCGGTGTTCTTGTCGGTCTTGCAAAGACACGCGTCAACGAGCTTCGGGATACTCTGGACAAGGTTGTCAGCCAGCGTGACGCTCTCAAGGAGCGAGTCGGTGAACTTGAGGAGCTTTTGACAAAGTTCAAGACTGACTATAACCCCAACTTCAATGACGAGGGTGTCAAGGCGGCGATTCGATCTTTTGAGGACTATTCGGCTCGGCGGGCGGAGAGCAAGGAGGAGATTGTTAGTGATGAGGATGTTTTGAGTGTTCTTAAGGAGGATGGGGAGGGTGGTGGTGTTAATTGGAGTGAGTTTGAGGAGGATGAGGGAAGTGATACTGATATCCGTAAGTCAACTCTCCTACAGGATGATGTGTTCTGTACTAACAGGTTAGTCTACAACTTTGAGGCCTACCTCCCTCCTCCCGTTCGAGCTTTCATCCACAACTCTCTCGACAACCTTCGTGTCTGGGCCATCACCAACGGTATCCTCGCCGACAACTCATCACCCGGCAAAGAATCAACACTCGTCCGCACAGCCCGCGAAGCCGTTGACGCCGCCAAACGCGACCTCTCCGACAAAAAGTCCACTCTCGACGTCGAACAAGCCGATCTCGATTTCGACTACGGCCCAGATGATATCTTCCGCGCCCTCAAAGACAAATGCGTAACCCTCGAAGCCGGCGAATACACCTACGAACAATGCTGGCTCGGGAGCACCAAGCAAAAGTCCAAGAAGGGCCACGGTCAAAGCAACATGGGAAATTTCAAGCGCATCGATCGCGAAATGGCAGACGAAGAGGACAGAATCGACGGAAAGAGTCTTGGACGCGGAGAGAGGATGGTGTTGCGATATGAGGATGGTCAGCAGTGCTGGAATGGACCGCAGAGGAGAACCGATGTTTGGCTGGGATGTGCGGAGACGGAGGAGTTGTGGAGGGTCAGTGAGAGTGAGAAGTGTGTTTACAGGATGGAGATTGGCACGCCTGCTGCTTGTGACTTTTCGAGATGGGATGTTGGAAGTCAGCCCAAGAAGCCCAGATCTCGAGATGAGCTATAGACAGCCAGCGGAGGGTTAGAATGTTGGGAACAATATTGATTAAGATAGAATACAACACGACTCGGTTCAATACTCGTATAATACATGCATGAATATTGTAACGTACAAGAAAAAAAGTTCCTGATATCAAACCCCCCCAACTCCCGCACCTTGAAGCAAATAACAACCCCCCCTCCCCTCATCTCAACAATTCTCTTTTCTGCAGAATCTACCAGAAGCTGCACCATCCTATGTAGTGCTGACACAGATTCTCCAGCTTAGTAGCCTCCATGATCAACTTGTTGACCTGCGCAATGACATCCAGCTCCTCGTTGTTCTTAAAATCACGACCCGTAAGCTTCTGCTGCACACGGTCCAGCACCTCCACCGCCCTCGCGTTCTGGCTCTCTACCTCTGGTGCGCCGCCGTTTGTCATGGCTTCAGCCGCTGAACTGTTTGTTCGGGCGCGGGCGCGTGTCTGGATTGATGGTTCGGGCGCGTTGAGGAGTTCAGAGGGTGCGACGTCGCTGTCGAGGATGGATTGGCGACGTGCGCGGACACCGCCGGGGACGGGCATGGCTGTGTCGTGGTTGGAGTTGAAGTTGGGGCCTGTTGGGGATGCGGCGTTTGTGAGGCGCCATGTAAGGAGAGGATCATGGATGAACTGTAGATGTTAGTATGAGATGTATCAGTTTGGAGAGTGGACGACTTACCGCTTCGAGAACAGCCATGACGCTCTCTTTGTTATCTCGTAGAACCCTCATCACGTTCTCGCATGTGATTCTAAAGCTACCCTCAATGTTGCTAACCTCCATAGCATAAGTTAACATGCGAGTGAGTCGGAAAGGAACCCGTTCAGGGTATTTCTCTCTCTTCATCGCCACCTCGAAACAATCACCGAAATCGATGTGGATGATCTTTCCAGTGACGCGATCAAGCATCAAGTTGGAAGGATGACGATCGCCCAGTCCTAGGATATACCCCACCATGGACATGACACCGAGAGAGCGAGTGTAGTTGGTTCGTCTCTCGAGCCAAGCCTCAGAAGACTTTGACTTGAGCCAGAGAACACGGTACAAGTCCTGTCCGGTGGTGTTGTCGAGCGCATAACCAAATACCTCGACTTTCTGCATCAAGGTAAGGTTATCGTAGTCAGGCGCCATCTGGAGCATGATGCGGTGTTCAATGTTGAGCAGGATCTTGCGACTCTCACGATACTCCCTAATAAGAACGTGCAGAGTGTCGCTGTTGGGAACCCACCCGAGCAGACCGCTATTCTGCGAGAGCGGGATGGCAGGGTAGCGCTGGATGTTGAGGTGGCGCTTGAAGCATTCCGAGTCGTGGGCGAGGAGGGTGTTGCATAGGCCGAACAGCTGCATAACTCGTTCGTCCTGACGAATATCCTCGTGGCCCTTTAGCAGGAAGGCGTACGACTTTCCGTCACTGCCATTGACGTTGAGCTTTCGTGGACGTTGCTTAGAGTTGATAACACTAAACGTTGTGTCAAAGGACATTATCCTCACGATAGGCTGTCCGCTCTTGTATGTTCCTGGAACTGCTAGGTCCAGGTTCTTGGCGTTGAGAAGCTTGGGCGAGCAGTACGTCAACTCCAGGGTGGTAACCTGAGGTAGCTGCCTACTTATTCTGCGGAATACCTGATAATACAGATCCCACGCCTGGTTCAGGTCGTTGACGTCTTGACTTGTCTCGTACTGTCGGCACCAATCTTGCGCTTCCTTGAGATCGCGACCGAAAGCTTGTGCGAAGGAGATCTCACGAAGAGTCTCAGGCCCGCGCTCAAGAAGTTCGTGCAGAGGCTCAAGTGTCGCAAACATCCCTTCAATGTTGTGATCACCAAAGTACAACCGCGAAGCTTCTTCTAATCCCTCATGCCAAAGCTCATGCCACAAGACAGCTACGCGAATCAGTTCATGACTGACCGTGTCGGCTTGGGCGACCAGGTTTGCGCTGTGCTGTCTCATGCTGTCCATAATTTGAGCTGCAGAACGAGATCTACGCGTGTTCTGCCAAGACTTCATGGCGACAGTGAGAGGATAGACCAGAGCCTGAGGATGAGCTCGTCCAACATCAGCAAGAAGGTTGTGCACCGATTGCTGAACTCGCTTGTTGGGCTGATTGATTCGTGCAATCAGCTGAGGGATGACTTCGAGCCATGTGTCGACGCTGACATTAGCAAAGCCTTCGGTAACGGCTACGTTGACATCTGCGCTTCCACCGTGAGTGAACCAGAGTGTTAGCAGTCGGAGAGTATCCTGTAGCGAGCTTCCCTGTGAGAGTGCGATAGATTTGAAGAAGCCCTTGACAGCTGGAACAACATGGTCAATCACCATATTGTGGTCCGTCCTCGACAAGTGTCCTTCGTTTCCAGCTGTGATTGTCTGCACAATCTCAAAGTTGGCCAGTGCCCAGGCATGCCAGGCCTTGTACCATCGGGGATTGTACTTGGTCGCTTGAGAGTACGACGTCAGAATATCTTGAACCTGAGTGTACTGCCAATCATCCTTGTTGAGCGCAATCAGCCACTCTCCCTGTCGCAAGTAGCACTTGGCTAACAAGACCGTCTGGTCATACAACGCTCGCTGAGTCTGTGGGCTCATGAGAGCAGGATCCATCGGGTTCTGGAATCCATAGTCGCCAGTGATGTTGACCTCGCTACCAGCCTGAGCATTCAGATGAGCCTTAGCAACCTCCAGACGATGCGCAGCATCATTAGTAAACTTGCGCAGACAATACAGCGTCTTCTCCGGAATGTTCGACTTCTTGTTGGCAGGCAGCTGCTGCCCAAGCTCCCACTGATACTTGAGCACAGCATAGATGACCTGTGCAGCTGGTGCAGTCCTGGGTCCAGGTCCTGGTTGTCGCTGCTCATTCCAGTAAGGAATTGTAGATATCAAAGGAGCGTCAGTTCCAATGAGTTGCTTGAGCGACTTTTCAGCCAGACCCATTCGTCCAGACTTGCGGCAAAGGTTGGCAAACTTGATCCACATGTGCATGTTCTCGGTAGGTGCAATCACTATGGCACGTAGCCTGAGCATGCGCTGCCAGACTTCGACGTTCCTCTGACAACCCTTCAGTCGAGTCTCCCAGGTTCGTCGCATGATGGCCTGCTTCTTCTCATCGCATTGCTTGTAGACGATGAGCTCCTCAAGCTCAGCAAGCATTTGCACTCGAACGACGACCTGGTATGCACGGTTGTACGACTCACTAACCAACGCACTCAACTCGGTATCCAGGCCTTCACGAGCTTGCTGCACGCAGGCAATCGCCTCGCGGAATTGGTTGCGATGCAGTGCCAAGATTGCACCGAAGAATGATCGATCGGGTGAGTACCTCTTGAGCGATGACAGATAGTTGTCCATGGAATCCCACTTATTCAAACCCCACGCAGCAGCTGTGGCGAGAGGCGCAATCATTCTCTGAACCTCAGGCGTAGAGTTGGCCCAAGTACTGCCAGTCAAAGAAGCCAAAGCCTCCCACTCTCCCAAAGCATGCAGACAACGCATCTTACCCATGACAATGTCAACGGGTATCGCCTGATCCTCAGGCACCTCCTCCTCGCGCTTTTCGTAAAACGCCAGCGCCTCTTCCCAACGCTCCAGCTTCTCAAACCAGGTTTCTCGCAGCTGGATGCCTTCCTTATACAACTGAGCTTTGCGGAGAATACCAATGGCAGCATCGGACTGTTGGAGCTGATTGTTGATAACGATCAGAGCCTCGACTGCGCCGCTGCTCTGGTCTTGGAGGAACTCGAGTTCCTTGTAGTGCAAGGCCTTTGCGTACGCGTGACAGCGAGCTGCCTCCCTACCGAGAACTCGAATGTCGATCGGCAAAGCCTTGTCGTCATGCTCCATAAACTCGGCGAGGTTGAGGAGGAGGCCAAGCAGATCGGGCGGGACGTTCTCGGATTTTATAGCGCTCTCAATGTTCTGGATGAGCTCGTCTTGGAACTGTTCATAAAGCTCGCTCCAGCAAGACACGAAAGCTGAGTTGAAGAGCTCTCGAGCCAAAGGTAAATACACACTGGCAAGGCTGGCGCAAGCTCGGAGAGCATGGTTTGGTGATTCAGTAAGCAGCGTTGTACTGAACCGTCGCAGCCACTCTTGCCAATCCTCCTTTGTGGATTTGCCCTTAGTGTCCCAAGCAGCCTTCAGATGAATGGCATTCATCTCCAGCTTCTTGGTGCCTTGATCCGCAAAAGGAGTCTCGTCTGCGCCATCAGCAAAGCCAGCCCCAGAGCTCAAGTCCTGTGGCAGAACCTCTCCCTTCTGCAGTTTGCTCACTAGTAGCTCGTAATTGGAGTGCTGGATCTGGTGCTGATTGATGGTCTTGTTGACAGTACCCATAAAGTGTAGATAGTCTTTGCCCAGTTGTTGGATGAGCGCACAGAGCGTATCTAGAGCAGCGGTACGGAGGACAGGCTCGCCCATATCCAAGACACGTGTGAGAGGGTGGATGATCTTCGCAGCGTAGTCGTTAAGGTTCACTTGGCGAGAGATCTTGCCGATCGTATCGATCGCCTGCTTCCTGATGAATGTAGGCTGACCCTGCTTCTCAAATGTCCTGACGATGACTGGAATGATGAGATGCATGTACTCCTCAGCGCTGGCGCCAAACACCAAGAAGGCGTGCATCACCCTCTCGGATGGTGTGCGCTTGGCTGAAGTATCCTTGTCGAGAACACCAAGCATCAATGGTAGCAAACCGGCGAGGTAAATCTTGAATTCACCCTCAAGCGACCTCGAAATGGCCTCAACCAGGGACAGAATCGTAGTCTGTAGTGATGGTGAGGTATGCCAGTACTCCTGCAAAATCTCGACAATTGACGGCAGGTAGTTTCTTATATGTTGTCGCACAATGCTGACGAGAGTGGCCAGTTGGTTGAAGTAAGACTCGAGTCTCGTGGAGGTCGCCGATCGTATCACCTGTAGGAATGCTGGTATGATTCTATCAAGGAACGAAACACACTCCAAGCCCAGTGTGCGGAAGATATTCATAATCGCTTCAATCACAGCCGCGTGGTGCTGAACCAACGAAGAGTCCTTCAGGATCTGGAGAAGAGCATTAATCACAACAGTGGGGAAGTACTCTTTGTTAGAGGGTGTCAATCCGGTCATCATGAGAGAAATGTCTGTTAGTTGGTTGGCCTCGCCACGTCCGGAATCGGGAGTTCGTTCTTCGACCTGGTCTACTGTCAATAGTTGAATCATTTTTCGCCATCGAGCCAGATTTACCTGGTGTTTGTAAGGATCCAGGGCACCAAGAATACCCATCAATTTGATGGTCTCCTGTCGTAAGGGCACGCGTTGTCCTTCGGTTCTGATGATACTTTGTAGAATTTCGAGCAGTTGTGGGTATTCGATATATGGTTGAATGACGTATCCTGAATTGCTCGCAAGCTGTCCCAGAGCATGTAGAGCAGCCTCTCTCTTTGCGTTGGAGCTCTGATCCTGTAACGCATCAAGAATGATAGGCATCAATCGGTCCTTGTACGGCATCATATCCTCACCACCAACGGTAGCAAGCTCACCAATGGCCTTGAGAATGGTGGCAGCAACAGAAGGGTTGCTGTCCTTGGCTTTGGGGAGAAGTACTGAAATCATGGGCTCAACATAGGGCTTGATGAGCGATTGCGCGTTTTGAACCAAGAGGCTCAACAGCTTTGCGCTCTCCTCCTTGTTGCGGGCGACATCAGAAAACTCGAGCTCAGTAAGCAGCTGAATGAGAGTCTTTCGTAGCGAAGGAATGACATATGCTGGGTTGTACCTAGCCAAGCGACCAATAATAGATATGGCGACTTCTCTGATAGAGAAGACCTCGTCGTTGAGCGCAAAGAATAGGATGCGAATATTTTCGGCCTTGGCCAAGTGTCTGTCAAATCGTTCGTCAAGAGCCGCCAGAACTGTCCGCCTGATATTCGGTTCAGGATCTGAGACTCCGACAGTGAGAAGTTTCTCTATCACATCACCCACAACCTGAAGCGCATGGTAACTGGTCTGGTTGACGATTGGATCGCGAACGTATAATTGGCAACATGTCAAGGCCGCTGCCTCACGGATTTCTGGATCCTCGTCTTCAACGTACTTGATTGCGACGTCGCGGACAAACTCGTTGAGAACATGTCCTGAGAAATCGAAGCTACCAAGAGTGTTGAGCGCCAACTTGACCTCGGCCCGTCGGTGCTCATAAGCATGGGGGTCTTTTGCGTCTTTGGGAATAATAGGGACTGAACTGAGAGTGTTTGGTTGTGGAGCGCCAAGCGGTTTGAATGGTTCGCCGCAGAGGACTACGCTGAGCATATCAAGTAGTCTCTCCTGGATCGTCGGCTTGACCGGGGGGATGTAGAATGCCATGTCGACAAGGGCCTGTGTAAGCTTGGGGGTGAGGTCGCATGCAAAGATAGGATCCAGAAGCGCCTCCATGTATTTGCTGAGAGTCTGGCCGACAGCTACAGCAAGGCGACTGATGCAGTCAAACACAGGGTCGACTGAACCTCTCTTGCGAGACTGAAGGCTGAGACCTTCGCGCACGTAGATCAAGACACCATCGAGGTATGGAGCAATGGCACTCTTGACCGAATTGGCAATGTTACCAATCGCAAGGAAAGCGTCGTTTCGCTCCTTGTCCTTCTTCAACATGCCGGACAAATATACCATGAATTTATGTAGCCAGGTGTGTGCAAAGTCGGCTGGCGAGTAGCTGGCAAGGTCTGGGATCAAAAGAACCACAGTCTTTCGAATAGTCGGATCTCTATGATCCTTGTGTCTGAAGACAATTTCGCATGCTTCTTGGTAGTGTTCCTGCATGTACATAGCTCCCTGCTCGAGCAGTTCCTTCAACACCAGTAACGATCCGTGGATCGATTCGACAGTGTTCACCTTGAGACCGGATTTCGACTCGTTGTAAATCTTATTCATCCAGAGTTGTTTCATCTCTTGGTCTCGTTCACGAAGGATTCGGAAGCAGGCGCTAACTGTTTCCGCTGATGTCGCCCGAATAAGCTGTCGAGGGTCTCGGAGTCCTACCCAGATCCAGTCGAAGATTGTCGGGATGTATTGATACATAAGTGTCGGGGCGCTGCGGGCCAATTCGCGGAGGACAAGCACGGCGCTGTATCGTCGCTCCTCGATGCGGTCGTTCTGCAGCCACTCGAGAGCGGTGTTAACCTCCGAGTCCACCACCTCCGATATCATTGCTCCACCAGGTCGACACAACTTTCCGAGCGCGATCGCAGCTGGTTGCATAGGGTTGATGTCTTTGCCTCGAAGAATCGTCTTGAGGTTCTGTGTGAAACGCGTGTATTTGACGCCGACGTCGACGCCTTCGAAATCGATGAGCGCATCGAGGGCATAAATACCCCCGAGTCGCTCGGACGAGTCGTTGCCATGTGTAATGAGCTGTGTGATCCTGTTGTTGACCGCATTGTAGAAGACCTGAAATTGTTCGGGGCTAAGGTCTCGATGGCAGACAGCTACAAGCTCGCGAAGCTGCACGGCGGATCGTTTTCGCAAATCATCGTTTGTTCTGTGGGAATATTAGGCCCCTTTGCCCTACCAACCGTCACATGGTGAGACCGACCTTGATTTGAGAGCGCGGGAGATGTTGTCCAGCCGGTCCAAGGCGACCTGCTGTGCTTGCGCCATGATGCCGTCGCGGCACTGGTGTGAGAGCGATCAACGTCGCATGTACTTGAATATCGAGCGCTCGATCGTGGTCGGGCGTTTTCGTGGAGGAGGGTTTGAGGTGGAGGGGGAGATCGTAATTAAGCTTCGAGCGTGGCTACGCGTGCACCTGTTGTTTGTTGTGAAGGCGACCGAGACTTTTCCAAGATATGAATACTGAGAGGAGATGCTCAGTTCTGTTGGACGCCTTCGAGGGTAACGACCGGGGTAGATATTAAGAAAGGTGCATCGCACCGTGGAGGTTGAAGATGGAGGTTGATGAGCTTGGGTCGGGCGGAGGTCATTAGATGGATCAAGTTTGGAAATGGCGGGCCAGCAGTGGAGCCTTACCGAGGTGTCGTCACAGTGCCGATATTCATCAGTGGGATCCAAGCAGCTTCGTTTGAGAGGGTAATTCAATTATAAGAATAAATTTTCTAATAGATTTACTCTAATAAAGCATGAAGACTTGTTTAATTGTGGTCTCTGAATCTTTTTATATATTTTGTGAGAGAAAGTGCTGAGCTTCACTATGCAAACTCTACCGTACATTCCAATCTTCATACTGTACCACTACTTCAAGCTTGCGTCGTCCTTATCCTCCTTATCGATAAGCGCCATCTCGGCTCGATTCTAGGATTCGCCTCAGTCTTCTAGAACTCACAACTTATTCATCCACATACACCTTTCTCACACCCATCTCTACTCTTTGCCTGCTCAACCAAGGTCACTGCGGGTCCTGTATCACTGCGTCGACATCATCTACCGATTCCATCCTCTTCCCACAATCACGCGACGACACCAACTCATCAATCATGGGTAACGACGGCGGCTCCATCCCCAAGCGTCGCGAGCTCGTCAAGAATGCGGCGCGCGCTCCAACTACTTCCGAACTCAAAGCGACAGCCCTCGAATCGCTCGCTCACGCTTGGGCGCACTGCGCTCTCAGCGGCGAACCCCTCGACGTCGATACTCTTGTCTCCGACTGGCGCGGCCGTCTGTACAACTACGAAGCGATTATCAAAGGTCTTATGCCCTCCGATGAACCAGTTGACGTCACCCCCGCGAGCCTGGGTATCAAGTCACTACGAGATGTGGCCAAGCTGAAGGTTTCCAAGAATGGCGACAAGTGGGTGTGTCCTATCTCCATGAAGGAGTTGGGTCCTGCTGTCAAGTCTGTCTATTTGGTACCCTGCGGCCATGTCTTTGCAGATGTCGCTATGAAGGAGATCCAGGAAAAGGCATGTCCAGAGTGCGGCGCCGAATTTGAGCAAGACAACATCGTTCCACTTCTTACAAACTCCGAGGCGGATATTGAGCGATTGGAGAAGAGAATCGAGAACCTCAAGAGCCAAGGGCTCACACATACCCTGAAGAAGGACAAGTCGGAAAAGAAGAAGAAGCGCAAGGGTGATGATGTTGAGAAAGAAGACAAGGCTGCGAAGGATAAGAAGTCAGAGGATGCCAGGATCAGTGGTATCAACAATTCGTTTGCGGCTTCGTTAACGGCAAAAGTATTGGCTGAACAGGATGAGAGGAATAAGAGAAGAAAGCTGGTGGCAGAGTCTGTGAGACGGGAGACTGCTAGAGGCTGAGAATAGGACTACAGTCCATAATGATACCCAAAATAAATGAAGACCCGCATGAACAACGAGCATTGGAGGCTCTACCCTACACTGGAAAGGTAAACGGAGGGTCAGAAGTGAAAGCCAAGGTTAAAGCAGACACTATGAGATTAAGAATAAATGAATCGTGCAATGGGAGTTTCTTCATTGGAGAATCTTGAGTATTATCGCACAGATTTCCCATATTATGTCTAGGGGAGGCAATAAAACTTAAGACCTCAATCCTAAATAATAAAAAAATTTAGGTAAATTAGCCTAAGTTTAGGGGCCTCTTTAATGGGTTTATTTTGGCATCCTCTTCCAGAGTCTGAAGTTTTCTTGCCCCCTAGGGCATATATACTTAGGGTAACTAACTTCAATCCAATATGGAGCTTGAGAAACCAGAGAAAACATCATTACCAAGGAAAAAGTTTCTACTGAATTGAACGGTAGTGCCATCGTAAGATCTATATGCTGGTGATTCATTATGAAGAATAAGATATAGCAAACGGTCGCAGCGACGACGGTGTTCTGTTTCATGGCCAAACCAGTCATGAAACGCAAAGGAGAATAATCATCAGACATTAAAGCAACAAAGTCTATCAATAAACAAAACATGGGTATATAATGCATAACAGCATATCCAACAAACTCCACTATAGTCATAACAACCATCAAATACTTCAACATCTCAAAAACTCCCTCGTCACCTTCCACGACGTCTCCCCCGGCTCAGGATCCCGAAAGAACGTAACCCAAATGCCACCCTCATCCGCCGGTCCAATCAGCGCATTCTTAATCCTTCTACTCTCCGGCACTCCATACGGCGACTCAAGGCTAACAGATTTAAGCACCGCAGAATCGAGATGCTGAATACCTTCAAGCGCTGCTGAGATCGGCGACACAGATTCAGGCGGAGGAGTAGGAGATGAGCGACTCGACGCCAAAGTGCACGGCGAACCAGAGAGAATCTCTTCAGGTGTTGGATCGCTGAACGATGGAGGCGGTGGTGGTAAACTGGGAGGATTTGAGATGTCGACTTTGATCTTTTTGGGATCACAAGTGAAGAGGTCGAAAGCAGCGTTTGCTTCAGCAGATATTTCGCTCAAACCGCTTGGACTTGGAGCGACGAAGGGATCCATTGCAAAGTCAAGATCGAGAGGGTACTCGACTTCCGATTCCTCAATCTCGATGATTCGCGCGGCGATGACGGCTGTTTCGCGGGCGTGCCACAGATTCTCTCTGCGATTGCGCATTTGGTTTCGTGTAAGAAGTTTAAGCGCTGCGCGTCGGAGGAGAGGATGCCGACATTTTATAGCTGTCCAGTACACAGGTGGTATAATCTCCGTTTCGAAGCTAAAAGGCTCGAGTTTTGCGTTGGAGGGGACGGAGCCGATAATGGTTGATGTGAGAGTGATGATGTTTGCAAAGTTGGGTATGAACTCATCGAGCTTCGTCTCGCCTGTGTTCAAGGTGGTGGAAACCCAGATGAGAGTCGACTGGTGATAAATACGGAGAACGTTCAATGAGTTCTCCAGAGAAGGAGATTGAGGACTCATTGATGTCGTGACGGTGAATGCAGCGTGCCATCGACTCAATTGTGAAAGAAGGCGTTGCTGCTCATTCTGAAGCTTGCGAATCTCTTCTGGTTCTGCATTCGGATTGTAAATCAGAACTCGAGCGCTTGTGCTAAACTGCAAGCTGTCATCTAGAAGAAGATAAAGCGCATAGCGAGCTTCTTCAATGCTAGCGAAAACAGCAGGCATGTCGCCCCAGCTCCGTAGGTGTGCTGGTATAGGCGCCGGTCGGCTGCCGAAGAGAAAGCTCGAGAGACTGAGACGAGCATAGATAGGCACAAGGGAATGCTTAATCATCTCCATAGCCGGTGAGCGCCCATCACCAAGCGTAGAGAGAATATGCCGTCCTTGACAAATATGCATCTGCGCAGCTGTATCGCGATCAATCAAGAACTCGACACAAATAAACAAGACACAAACAAGCAACGGCACAACAGACAGTTCACTCCTCTGTCCCCAATTCCTCAGCGAAGTAATCGCATTTCCATACTCCCTAAACGCAAACCGTGTATCAATCTCCCTCAGACTCTTACTCTTAACCTCAACAGCCTCGTGCAAACTGCTAATAGCAAGAATAGCATGTCGAACAGCTGGTTCGGTGGAACTCATCTTGAGAACCACGCCGCCCCAGAAACTAGCATCGATAGGACCAGAGAGGACTTTCGCAGTGCGCAGGCGATAATGATCAAAGGCGCGTACTTCTTGGGGTGAGTCGAAGCCTGGTGTAGGAGAGAGTGAGGTAGGTTCTGGGGAAGAGTTTGGGGAGGGACGGTAGCCGTCGCATTGACGACCTGTTTTGATACATCGTAGACAATAAGGCTTGGCTTCTGCAGGTTGTTAGAACAAGATTGGATAGATGAATGGTGTTTGTTTACCATCGCATTTTACTTTGCGGATTCTGCAGAATTGTTAGTGAATAATTGGTATGAGCGAATGGTTGAACGGACTTGCAGGTGATGCAGCCAGTGCGTACTTTCTTACTACCCTTTCGGCCTGAAGCCTTGGGCAATGATTGAGACGGGACTGAATACATGAGTCCCACTACTAAGGTGATTCTGTCTTAGGGCTGATGTTCAGCTTCGATTGTTGAGGATGAGTCCGAGATCAAGAGTCCGAGCCAAAGAAATGAAAGGAGCTTTTGCGGGTGAGCGCGGTGACTTTTATTGCTTGAGTGCCCGCTGTAATTGTAGGGGCCTAGGCTGAAACCTTTCCCTCGCAGTGGTTGATGATCCTTGCTTGATCTTGACGCTGTGCTTACAAGCCCCTCGGCAGTGTATGGAGCTTATTTGCTGGAGAGGCGCTGGGATCGGATTCTAAATGGATTGGGGCGCAGCAGCTTGATGAGGATGAGGCGGAGCTGATCAAGGGTATAGCCGGATAGCTATGATGATGATGGTGATCCATGATGGAACTTCGCGATGTTCTAATTATTGATAAAGATAATACTAATTTGTTGTATTGCTTCAGCTTCCATCTGGTTAATTAGACAGCAACATCGCGGTTGTTACAGTGGCTGTCAGCATTGGCAAGATAGGGATAGATTGGATATCTGCCAAACCATCCGCTCCTGTACTATGAATAGTTAATGTGCATAAAATTAAACTTCAAATGAAACCGTCAAACCTAGTAATCATAAAAAGAAGAAACGAAACCCAACGGCTGTCAATATCCACGATAACCACTCCCCGTCAGATCAACCCCCAGCGCCTCAGCCTTACGGCACCCCACCATAGCTCCAGTCCTTCCACGCAACTCACACTCTCCACTGATTGGTCCGCTCGGACTCAAATCGTGGGCGCAGTCAGACGCTAAATCCTTCGAGAAACAGTTCCATTTCCTCATTCGGCTGTGTCTCTGCTCGCACTCACTGTCCGAGATTAAAGCCAAGATTTGAAGTGATGCTATACACAAAATATAGTGAGATTTCAAGGTTTCAGCCTTGGGAGGATTTACGCATTGAAATCCGAGATTGAATTAAGCTCTGATGATCCTCAAGCTGATGTATATAAGTAACATCATCAGACGTATCAATCATGTCTCTACTCATCCTTCATTGACATCTCATTCTTTTCATAATGCCCTCTCTTTCAAAAATCGCAGCTGTAGCTGCTGCATCCTTCACCCTCATCGACGCAAAGGCCTGTCCCCCCCTCGGCGCCGTCTTCCCAGCTCCCCAAACCCCCAGCCAAAGCACCCTCGTTAAAAAAGCAGCTTCCCTTCTCAAAGCAGGTCTCGATGCTCAATTTGGCGCTCTATTCAACACCTCCGCTCTCTCCATTGGTGTCAAGTCCCTTCACGAGGATGAACCCTTGTTTACGTATCAGTGGACACCGCCTAACCCTGGTGAGGGCGCTGATAAGATAGATGAAGATACTGTCTTTCGAATTGCCAGTGGTTCGAAGCTTTTTACTGCTTTAGCGGCGCATATTAGTGAGAAGATTGATTTGGAAGCTTCGGTGTTGAAGTATTTGCCTGAGTTGAATAAGACGGCTGGGGATGATGATATCTTTTCGTTGAAGTGGGAGGATATCACTGTTGGATCACTTGCTAGTCATCTATCAGGTGTTGGAGTTGATAGTAAGTCCCCTTATTCACATTGAACCTCTTATACTTATTGCAAATAGTGGCTCAGGATCTTGCAGTCGTTGGTTCCGCACGGTGGCAGCCATACGGTCTTCCTGAGATCCCCGAGGGCAAGGGCCCTAACTGCTCTGGTCTTCCTGGAACTGGAACTACTCCCTGTACCAGAAAAGATCTTCTTGAGCAGGTCAACCTTCGACCTCCGGTTTATGCTCCATTCACCAACCCTATCTACTCCAACATTGGCCATGCCCTTCTCGGTCTTGTCATCGAGGCTGCTGAGGACATGCCTTTCGAGGATGTCATCAAGCGTGATATTCTTGATGTTGTTGGTATGAAGCATACTTATGTCGACAAGACACCTCCTACCGATGATCTCTTCATTCCTGTCAAGGAGTCTACCTGGAACGCTACTCTTGCTGTTTTCGACTCGTAAGTCAAACATGTCGATGTAACAACTTTGACTGACTGTCTTTAGTGCTGGTGGCATGTTCTCCTCCGTCTCGGACATGCTTCTCCTTGCCGATGGTATCCTCAGCAACAAATTCCTCAGTCCCGTTCAAACTCGCAAGTGGATGAAGCCCGAGGCCAACACCGCTTCATGGGGCTACCAAGTCGGCGGTCCCTGGGAGATCCTCCGCGGTGACAACATCACCTCCGATGGCCGTCTCATCGACATCTACACCAAGAGCGGCGATCTCGGCCTCTACCATTCCCAAACCGTCTTGATTTCCGACTACGACATCGTCATCTCCATCATGTCCGGCGGTCTCGAAGCTTCCAATAACCCATACGTCACCGGCACAATCCTCAGCGCCGTTCTCCAGAATCTCCTCCCCGCTATCGAAAAGGTTGGCCGCGATGATGCCAAGGAGGCTTTTGTAGGTGATTATGAGGACAAGGAGACCAACTCAACCATCACATTCACAATGGACAGCGGTCCGGGTCTCAAGATCAAGAGCTGGCAAATCCGCGGTTTCGATGTCCTTAACAACATCGGAAACTACAACTTCAACGCCCTCGAGTCCAACGCCTCCACAAAGACTCCCTACGTCGACGCCCGCGTGTATCCCAGCAACCTCAACAAGAAGGGCCAAACAGCATGGCGCGCCGTCTTCGACCGTACAAACTCTACTGTCGACGCAGAATACGACAGCGCTTTATTCTTCAAAGACGGAGCTTGCCAGACATGGTTCCAACAAGATCGCATGGTTTACGATTATCTACCCCTGGACCTGTTTGTTTTTGTTGAGGGTGAGGAGGGTGTTAGTGAGGCTGTAAAGAGTCCTGGTTTCAATGTTACTTTGACAAAGGTACGGCAACCCGCGGAGAAGAAGGCGGCTGATGAGAGGAATGCTGCGGAGATGGAGCGCATTGGAGTGCTTGGTCTTACACTTGTGGCTGTTGCGACGTTTATGAGCTTGTTCTAATAGGTTTGCAGGTAAAGTCCGGCTCTGGATATTGAAGAGCGTGTTGATAATCGACATGGATTGAATAATGCTTTAATACTATGTACATATATCAGTCTTTATCATTCACATCTGAGATTAAATCTTTTACTGGAATGAGCTGCTTCGTTTAACCTAGCCTCAAGTGAAAAGTCGGTTTCGAAGCATTTATGCTGTAGCAATTGGTAAGGCATTGTGGTATAATGTCTAAATAGTGAGCTAGATGTGTTATTTGCAGTTGNNAGTTGAGACCTGTGGCTGAGAGCTTATAATCACCACATAGAACTTAGTCGGTTTCGAAGGTGTAAGTGTCGTCCGGTGGCTTTATAGGTAGCCCAGTTGGGTTCAGTTATAGCTTCGGTTATGTTACGGCAAAAGAAACTAGCATTACTACGCAAAGCATCATGGGTGCCTATCTAGATTAATTACCCTCTGACTCATACGGAGTGGCTTGAAAGCATTAAACAGTTGCTTCCTCTGTCTCAGAACCCCGCCACCTGGTCAATGCGGATCTCAAAATGGTGATTGATCCCGGCGCCCTGATGCGTGATTGGCTCTCGCTTATAACTTTCTGAAGATAGCAGGTCTGTAAACTCGGCCGATGTTATTCACAAAATCAGGCAGTAAGGCTGTATATAGTCGAAAAATGATAAAAAGGACTCCAGGAGGCTCAATTACTTTAAACTCTTCATCATACAGTAATCAGCAAGGTATCCTCACCCAAGATGGAAGACCAGCAAGATAGCATCATGAGCCAAGGCCTCTTCATCGGCCTCTTGGAAATGATATTCCCCGGTATGGCATATCTCCCCTACTTCGCAGCCTTTGCCTTCTTGATCAAATACGCTCTCGAATCTTGGTCCGAATCCATCACCGCGCGCTTCATCTCCACCATCGAAATTCACGCTCAGGATGAAACATACAACTATCTTATGAACTGGGTCTCCCGAAACAACATCTCGCAAGACAACTATCGCTTACAAGCTTCTGCTGCACTGAATAACTCCTCTTTTACTTGGTCAGATGAGCAGGATGACAAACCTGACGTCGATGATGAGGAGGAAGATGATCCTGTGGGCAGACAAATCAATGAGATGCGGTCCAAAGCATCGACGTCACTGAATAATGCTAAACCTCTGTACTGGACACCAGCTTTTGGTACACACTTCTTTCGATATGAGGGTCGCATGTTAGCGTTTACCAGATCGCTTGAGAGCGGAAATTATATGTCTACCCCACGACAGCCTGAGAAACTTGCCATATCTTGCCTTGGCCGAGACGCCACGGTCCTCAAACGACTGCTGTACAACGCTCGCATCGACTTTTGTGAGAAGCAAAAAGGAAAGACTGGTATCTTTCGAGCCACCAAACCATATAGCGAAGATGAGATGTCTTGGACTCGATGCATGTCGAAAGCAACGAGGCCTATGTCTACAATCGCCCTGGACGAACATCTCAAGCAAAAGCTCATCAAAGACCTACGCCGGTATCTCGATCGTCAGACGAAACATTGGTATGCAAATCGGGGCATCCCATATCGTCGCGGTTACCTCTTCTCAGGTCCTCCCGGTACCGGTAAAACGAGTCTAACTCTCGCGGCAGCTGGACTTATGGGCCTGGATATCTACATGGTTAACTTGAACTCCCCCCGCATCAATGAAGATAGCCTTGCGTCTCTGTTCCAAAAGCTGCCATATACCTGCATGGTCTTACTCGAGGATATCGATGCTACGGGTTTAGCTCAGAGACGTGGCGCAGATACAGCGACGATGGGATCCCGAGGACGAAAGAAGAAGAATGCAGAGCGCCTCTCCCTTTCCGGTCTGCTAAACATAATCGATGGCGCAGCTGCTCAAGAGGGACGCGTTCTCGTCATGACTTCAAATCACACCGAGAACATTGATCCAGCTCTTATTCGACCAGGAAGAATTGATTTCACCATCAACTTCCAGCTCGCTACATCAGAAGCAGCTGAGGTGCTCTTCACTCAGATGTACGATGCCCCAGAAGCGGATCATAAATCGGAGAAGAAGGCGGTAAAATCTTTGCGGGATCAGGCACGGGAGTTTAGGGGTAAGATTCCCAATCTTGCTCTTAGTCCTGCGGCTATTCAGGGGTTCTTACTCACACATCAGGAAGATCCTGATGGTGCCCTTGTTGCTGTTGATGAGGGGGTACAAGATGCTCTGAAGCGGAAGGATTCTGTGGTTGAAGAGGTTGTTGAGTCTGAGAAGGAAGTCACAGGCTCTGAAGAGGATGAAGATAGTGACGGAGGCTCCAATGCTTCATATCATAAGTGAGAATGGTTGTAACAGTAACGTTGCGTTGTAAATAAGAAAATTGTAAATTAGCCCTCAAAACGAATATTCCTTATCCGTAGCTCGCTTCTCGGCCTGCCCCTGATTGTGCCTTAGGCGTCGCTTATTAGCATACACTCTTTGCATCTTTTCGATGTTTTTCTGAACTATATATCATCGAAGATGATTTTTTGCCCTTTGACACTTGTTAAAATTTAAGATGAAAACAGATATGACGATTCAGCAGTTAGAAGATGATCTAGTTACATAGGCATAGAAATCCCCAGACGCTCCGTAAAAGGACTATTCCAAATCCCCGTCGAGTTCAACTCCTTATAGACAGCCAACCACCTCTCCGACTCAGGATACATCTTCTCCAAATCCCCCTTCACAACCGTATCCAAATCCAAACCCCAATGAACTCTAACACCTCTCCCCTCCTCTCCCCGACATAACTCCCCCCTCATAAACTTCAACAACTCCTCCCCCGTCTTAACACCAAACAACATATCCATCTCCACCATCATCGTCGTCCTCCCCTGCTGCGGCGCCAAAAAACGCAATAGACTCTTTAACAAACCTCAGAGCAAACGGACCAACTAGGAACTATTTTTTCTCGCTAGCTGCTTTTTTGGAACAGCGCGAGGATGCGATCGACGATGGAGACTATGTCCTGGTTGGCGTCGAATGATAGTTCCATTGCGTAGGCTTTTACGTCGTCGACTGAGGACTTTGAAACTCTTGTCGATGTAGTGCTTTACGGGGAGGATTTTCATGGCGGTGGTTATGATGCCGGGACTGTGGAGGGGCCAGCGGTTGAGGACCCAGACGAGAATGTCTTCGACCCAGTGGTGTTGGGCGAGAAGACCAGCGAGCCAGTTGTCAAATCCACGACTGCCTTCGGGCTCTGTAGCATCTGAGATTTTACGGATGGTGGTAACTGCGATGTTACGACCCAGTGTTTCATAAGGATTCAGGTCGATTTCGAAGTAGTGATCTTGAAGAGGCTTGGAAGCAAGACCCCCAGCAAGTTGGGACTTGTAGTCTTGCCAATTTGTCAACGAGCGGACCTCACTTAGGAAGAACGTGGGTACCACTTCGATGATGTAAGAGTAGACAAGACCCAGACAAACCATTGCAATGAGTGCGGCTTGAAACCAATCATCATCCTGCTTGAGTTCCTGAGCATCGCCAGGGACGAACTTGGCAGGATCAGTGATTCCATCCTTTGGTTCGATCTGATAGACAGTTCCAGTCTCTGATACCAAGACGATGGCTCGGACAAGATTGGCAAGATTCCCAGAGTCTTTACCACTGCCATGGGTACCAGTTGATATAACTCCGACTAAAGTCTGTCCATCATCCGCTCCCATAGTCGCAAGTGCTTTACCCATATTATCAAGCTGCGAGTTCAAATCCTTGATCGTAATCCCACTCTCAACCAACACATGATCCGAAGCTTTAGAAGGCTCCTTCAACGTTTCAGAGCTCAGCTTCAGAAACTTGTTCATGCCATGAGGATCAAGCAAAATCCCATCTGTGGGTCAAATATTCGAGAATGAATGTCCCGAGCCAACCGCCCTGACATTAAGGTTCTGCTCCCTGCCATCCTTCACAGCTTGGATAAGGTCTGATAGACCCTTTGGGTAGCGTAAGGATTTGGGAGTGCATTTTTGCTGGCCGATGCAATTTGCCCATGAGTTCTTGGGGGGAGGGCGAGGTCTGAAGATTTCTCTGCCAGACTTGGGAACACCTTCAATGGAATCTTTAAGATTTTTTATTTCTTGGAACAATTCACCGTTGAGGGAGGGGTCGATTGTACGACGATGTACTTCCTCAGCGAGAGTAGTGTTTGTTGGATCATTGTCGAACTTTGCAACGAGATCTGCTGCGGATAGATTTTGGAGATCCATTATGAGGTGAGTTCAACAGAAGATATCTTATGATAAAGGAAATGCGGTTGCTTAAGAAAATAAGAGCTATCCTCTGGGTACTTTATAACAGTTTCACGGCTGTCTCTTGGGCCTTTCCCCAAGAATAAGAATAGGTCGACTGAGACATATTGCCTAAAGCTCCGTTCCTCATTGGGTAGATATACGGTGACTACGCAGCGCCACAGCCGAACTAGCGACTCGGCACTTCTGAAAACGAGGGACTGCAGAATCTATAGCTGGCTAGACCATTATATGGATCAACTGAGTGTCTGAGAGTATGAAGAGCTGGAAATCCATGCAAAGTTATCACATTCGAAGGGGTTTTATCACAAGCCGGCTGTAAGTCTAGCTCTTTGGAGATATTCAGCTTCTAAAGTGGTATCGTATGCCTGACCGTGTGGCTGATGTTGGCCTGATTTGGAGCGGCTGAATAGTTCAGCTCGCCACATCAAGAATCCAGTACTAGACTTGCACATCTTCAAATGGGACCTGGGAACATAATCTTGGTTCTTTTTTAGTAAAGTAAGTCATGTCAATTATTGAGATCGTAGTCTCATCATATGAACAAAATCATGTACAAGAATAATTAATCCAACTAGGCCCAGCCCAGCTCCTCATCACTGCTGTCCATTAAACCCCGTAAACCCATTAACACCATTCCCCAATGTATCAAAACCAGGATATATCTGTCCCCAATTAACAAACTCCGTCTGCGGCGTCATACCCCCCGTAGGAATAAGGTGATCAGCCATCATCTGCGGATACATAACCCCATTATTCCAAGCCTGCACATCCGCCCCATCCATCCCCAGCATCGGCTGCATCAACTCCTCAAGCCCAGTAGTAGGAACAACTTCCCTCACCGTCTCAGGAACTTGACTTCCCCGTAACGCAGTTCTGACAGTTCGCATACTATCTCTATGACCGAGCATCACACTACCGCTCTCTTCGGATCCATCGTCCATCACAACGCCGGAATCAGGTCTAGGCATTATACCGCGGGGTTTGCGGACGCTTTGTGTTGCTTGGGAGCGGATTATGTCGTTCTTTTTATTGCTGCGGTTTGTGTAGGGCATGCTTTGAGCGTTGGCGATGCATTGGTCTAGAGTCTCGATGAAGCATTGGTAGAATTTTGTAGAGAGGGTTTCGAGGGTTGCAGGGTTGGAGATTTTGTCGAGAAGGGAGTATTTGAGCTGTTCGAATGCATCTCGGTACTTGGCCTCGACTTCGAAGTGCTCGATTACAGGTGTGTATTCTGCTGAAATCAGCCCCGTCCTAGTAGATTACGAGTAACGGATACTTACCGTATGGTCGAACATCACTATCATCATCATCAGGGAATACGATGTTCCAGATTTCCTTCCACTGAACTTCAGGTGAAGTACCGCTCGCTCTCTTTCTACTTAACAGCTTCGTCGCTGTCTGGGGATCAATACCGCTCTCGGCATCAGCATCAGCGATGTCGCACATATACTCTTTTGGCAAACGTTGATGATCACGTAGTTCTTTTCGCGTGGGAAAGTCGCGACTACAGCGATCGCAGACGAAGGCAGAGGGATCATCGCGCTTGTGCTGCTTAACAATGTGTTGCCTTCAAAATGTTAGTAGGTATCTTGGTAAAGAAGGGATCAACTGACCTGAGCTCTGCGAATTTGGGGAAATAAGTCATTGCGCAGCTATGATGATCCCTCACATTGAACCTATGAGGATTTCTCTTTCGGAAGGGACAGCTAAGCCGGAGATTCTCATCTTCCTTAGGATTCGGCCGTGATCGCTTGGTTGGTAAATATCCTGAACCTTCACCATCGCTAAACTCATCGCCTTCGTCTTCACGTCTACCTTGCTTCTTTCTCTTTCCGCCTCGACGATCGCCATTAGCGTCTTGGGAGGGTGTAGAGGAAGAGCTTGACGTCGACATTGTGTGCGACAATTGACCATCTGAAGCAGATTGCCAAATATGCTGGCTTATGTCTTGGGTGAAATTGGATACGAGGCTTTGAACCTTGTCTTGGGGGATTGAGACGTCGTTGAGATCGACGCCGTAGATGACTTGAAGTGCGTAATTGAGCACTGAGTTTGCATCTTCTTGCGACACATCTTCAGAGTCATCTTCATCATCATTAGAAGCATCATCTGTGTGATGTGACTCTGTCGTGGGCGTAAGAACCCTCTCCTCCTTGATAAACGACTCTGTACTGGGGCTAAATAATAAGCGACACGATTGCACGGAACCCTCGGAAGGCTCACCTCTCAGGCCTAACCTCTTGAACGACCGATCTCCGACTCAGCTCATTCAAATTCCTAATCTTGATATCAAACTCGGGATATCCCGTAACAATCGCATCTTCATCTTCATTAACAAACGTCGAACAAGTTCCATTCGACGGATTATGTCGATGACAGATGCGACTCGCAGGCCGCGACCCATCCAGCGTCGCAGCAGCAAACTGCTCCTGGATCGAACTCGCATACGTCGTACTAATCGGACTTGCCAGGGTAGAAAGCGAATGCGTCGTCGCAGAATCAGGCACATTCGCTGAAGAAATACTACTCATAGACGATTCCGTCGGTGATCGAAGCCGAAAAGCTCCCGGGGTGAAGTGTAAGCTCTCAGGTACTTTCTTGCCATGGCGTTGGTTTAAAGTAGGGAATTTGGAAAGTGATGCGTCTCTCATTCGGAGAGGAAGATGGTGAAGACCAGCTTCGCCGATGTGTTTATTATCTGCCATTGTTGCGATGCGTTTTAAGAAAATGGAGAATTCTGGAGGCGTTTGTTAGTTCAAGGTGTGCATAAAGGCTGACGCCATTAAAGGTGTTTCGGATGTATTAAACTAACAGGGTGAGATTAAAGGGTTGTTTAATGCGCTTGTAATACAGATGAAACAAGGGAAAAGGAGCGTCGTGAGGAAAAGACGATTGAAGGAGTGAATTAACCCGGCAGGTTTGACAATAATTATGATCAAAATGATGTCTGAAACCGAACAAAGAATCAGGGCGTCAGCAATGTTATAATAATGGAAACAGATTGAAAAAGGGAGAGTCAAGTCGGACATCCGTTTCAGCTCATCTCACTTCACACAGGTTGCCTCGCCTGAAGCCTGCATCCAAAAGTCCTAGACTCTCGATCTAATTGGCAAGGCCGTTTATTCTGGTCCACTGCGCTGGTATGAATAGGGCAAGACTAGAGATGATCCTTGATGACGCTAAGTTCTGATTCGCTCGTGATGGCCGTTGTTGCATGGGCTGTGTTGCTTGTTTTCCAGGCACCAGAAAATGGAACTGATGAACTGATCAGCCCTACGGTTCCAATGGTTCGCTTTCGGGTCGGCGCTTGCGTTGGGGGCTGATGCCATCGTGTTCAATTCACCTCCGCAGTCTGACGTGCTGTCGCTTATCGAATGCAGATGATGTGGCATTATCGCTTAAATCTGTGAGTAACAGCAACGACGCACAGCATAATGCAAGCAATTTGTTGGATTTAACATGCTTTCAAATGTGACGCCCGTTTAAAGCATGAGATGGCTTCTTTCAGTGAGACCCAAGCATCATAAGAGCGGCGGCTTCAAAGCGCAACTCACTGTCCCACCTTGAGGATCTCAGCAGCTCTCAAAACAGCCTTCGCACTCCTCTCAACCCACTCCTCAGCCTGCGTCAAATTCCCCTGATCCAAACTATCCTGCACCGCCGGAAAAACATCCGCACCATACCCACTATCCAACCCGGGTGCACTAACAACATTATAAAACGAAAACCTACCCGGCAGCAATCCCTCACTTGCAAAGCCTCTACTGAACGCCTTATACCTCGCGTTAACTGCACTAAGTAGAACAGTATCGTTTAGAGCGAGTGCTTGTTTTGCTAGCGTGGAAATACGCTTTCCTGCTTCTTCAAAAGAAGATACTGCGGAGGAGAGGGGCGTGAGATCGAGGTCGTAGGAGGGGAAGCGGGTGGTGAGCTTTTCTTCGAGATCTTCGAAAATGTCGCGCAGGGCGGTGCCGGCGTGGGTGAGATCGAAGGGGATGAGGGGATCGTCGGCGATGTGATAGGTTAGGAGGGTTACGAATTGACCCATTGCTGTGTGGAGATGAAAGCCTGGGTCTGCGAACTCGGTCATCCAACGGTGGGTATCGTAGAGACTGAGGTATGTCAGTTGGCATCATAGTAAACTAAATGGCAATACATACCTGTGATATGCGTAAACTGGGTCTTTAGGACCAGGACCTCCAGCAATATCAAGCTATCAAAAGTCAGTTATATCCACAATCAAGCCTCACGAAATACTTACAGAAGTGATGCCGTTGTGGTAGAAAGCAGCATAATCACTTCCACTACCCATAGCAGGCAAAACACCCTCAGTAGCATTGAACCACGCATCATACAACGTCGGTCCAGCTCCATAACCCTCAGGAAAGATGACCTTCTTCATAGTCTCAATAGCAATAGTCTGAATCTCTCCTGATCCAACAATCTCTGCTCTTGGACCAGAAACAGCAGTGTCGAGGTTGATATACGCGACTGTCTTTTCGATAAGTTCCGGAAGATGATCTTCAACCCATTCTGTGCTGCCCATGAGACCGAACTCTTCGGCATCCCAAGAGGCCAAGATACTACACCCGTTAGTTTTCATCTTGGATTGGGGCTAGTGAACTTACATTGTTCGACGAGGCTTCCATCCATTCTCGACAAGCTTCCCAAAAGCCTTGGCCATCTCAATAAGCAACGCACCGCCCGAAACAGCATCCGCCGCACCGCCAGCCGTCCACCCATCCCTATGATTCCCAATAATGACATACTCATCCTCATTCGTCCCATTAATCGAAGCAATAACATCCCACGCCGGTTCAAGTCTTGTATCCATGATATTCACAAGATTAAGCGTAGCTCCCGGTGCAGGACCACTGTGATACGTAACATTTGAAAAAGCACCTTTGTAGTTGGTGCGATTGACGGTTTCAGGGGAGAGACCGTGGTTGGAGAGGGCGTTCAGGAGTTGAAGACCGTCGCGGGGGGAGATGGGGATTGATGGGATGGAGGGGCCGTAGGGGGTTATGTCGGCGCGGGGAGAGTCTTTGTGGGAGGCGTAGCCGATTGTTGAGGGGTCGCCGAAGGAGAGGGAGCCCCAGCGGGTGCTGCCTCTTTGGATGGAGGAGGGATGGCGAGCAGGGCCGTCTGGAGCTGTTAATATGTGCTGATATTAGGGGACTCTTTATTCTGCTGACCTGGGTAGGGAAGATAACCATTGGCTTCAGTGATCTCACCATCTTCAAGAGGATCGGTGTAGAGAATAGTTCCAATCATGTCATGAGCCTGTTTTCAATAAGTATCTGACTCTCCATGATCGAGTGACGGAATTCACCTCAGCATTCTTGATCTTGACTCCACGGTTCGCACCACCATATTGAGCCAGAGCAATCTTTCCCTTCAACTCAACACCAAGATCTTTAAGCTTTTGATAATCCTCCCTCGAGCCACGACTATCAATCACATTAGCCATGCCAGCAACACCTCAAGGTCATGTTCTTACCCCACGTAAACATATTCAGCATTGACCCTTCCATTACCAGAAAGTGCATGGTATGCAACCTGCTCATTAGGATTCCTCGTCTGCTCATCAACATCCAACTTATCCTCCAACCTCTGAACCTCATGTACGCTCCCATCAGGTCTCTTCAAGCTAAGCGTACTCTCAATTGGTTCCGTATACGTGATCCAATATTCATCAATCCAAGATTCCCAACCTGCATCGATCCACTTCTTCTGCGTCCACTCAGCTTGGGATCTGTTATGTCCTGCGAGACGATAACCAGAGGTGTAGTAGAGGGACCAGTCTGAGATGGAGTTGTTATCAAAGGAATTAACGAGGAGAGTTTCGACATCGGTGAGGACCGGGGGGAATTCTACGATATCGCGCTTGAGATGACGGCTTTGGGAGGTGCGTGCTGAACGACGTGCTCGAAGAGCGGAGAGTTCATCTTTATCGGGGAGACAAGCGTATACACACGCCGCAGCAACAAGACAAGTCGCCAAATTCCTCGCCATGATTCCAGTATATCTCAAGAATCGTGACGAACCACTCGACAACAGAGAAACTACATCATATTTATACTATCCCTCCAAATCATCCTTGACACATCGCGTGCGGGGGATTCACTTACACCCAGTAACGATAAGCTAGCGCTTACACCGCATATCTGAAAGAGGAATGTCAAGTTCGCGAGCGTACAACATTGCCATGAGATGCACGATAAGATGTTGCGTCATACGACGAGGAATTGCTTGGCTCTGGTTGACCTTCCGTGTTGGGGCTGGATAACCGTGTAGCGTCGTATCATGATGATGCGGGGTTGAGGAACTTTTTTAGTAGTCCGAGGATTCCGTGAGTTTATTGTGTTTAAGCTTGTTTTTGAGGTGTTTATCGTGGTGGGTTAGGCCCGGTTTATGTTTGCTAATTATCTGGCTTGTTTATTAGGCTATTCTTGTTGGTTGGGAGGAGTTCGTCTAACTTGGTGCACTGCTTCATGGGCGTGCAATGCGTGCATCTTAGTGGCCAATGGGTACTTGTGAAACATTGACGCAATTGAAGTAGTGAAATTATTCAATGAGAGTGCTATACGCTATTTGTTCCTCTAATCAACGCCAGGCCATTGCCATAAATTACTCAACATGTTTGCACCAGCACTGTCCTTGCTTTTGTTCCCCCTTGGTATCCAATCTTCGCCAAGTTATCCTTCCCCTGTATGCCTTACACACAGATGAGCTAGCCCCTAGGCTCAACAATCATGGGCCCAACACCAGAAGATTTCTCCTTACTATCCCTCTCCTCCAAAGAACTGACATCCTCCTCATCATCCGCCTTCTTACTCTTCCTAAACACCCTCATAAACCTCCCCCACCCCCTCGCCATCCAATTATAAACCGCCACAAAAGGCGGCGCGAAGAAGTACACAACCTTGGCAAACCACTCATCAGGAAAGATCCTAACCAGCACACCCCACGGCAGACTAAAGGCAGCGATAAGAATAGAAATAGCCCACTGCACACCATTCAGACCATCAGGGTCGATGTCAAAGACACGGCTTCCGATGAAGATGATTCCGACTTGAAGACCGATCATGATGGCGTTGATGAGGATGAAGAACAGGTTGCGGTGGATGCCGACAAAGACGTTGAACTTGTTGTCGAGACGACGACAGTTTAGCTCGTTGAAGATCTGCATCCAGACAAAGACGTTGAAGATTATGGTGTCGAGTTGGAGCTTTTCGGAAGGGATGGAGGTGTTGTAGTTGAGGATGGAGTCGCCGGCAAAGTAGAGAACGAGGACGACGACGAGCTGGAAGATGGATTGGCCGATGATCATCTTCCACATCTGGAGTTGTTAGTGGTGGCAATGGAAGGGAAGTGGGAGTAGACTTACGTTCATGGTGATGAGGGGGGCGGACTTGGGTTGGGGAGGTCGGTCGAGGATAGAGTCAGTAGGAGGGTCGGTGGCCAAGGCGAGAGCAGCCATGGTGTCCATGATAAGGTTGATCTGCTGAAGTCAATATCATGGAGACATCCGAAGATGAGTGTGACTTACCCAAAGAAGCTGAACAGCCTTGAGAATAGGCTCCATCTTATCGTCGTACATGGATGTAACAAAAGACAACAAAACAGCGGTGATGTTGACGGTGATTTGGAACTTCACAGGTCAGCAATGCATCAAACCTCAAGCGCTTCCAACACACCTGTAAGAACTTCTGCACCGCATCGTTGACAGCCCGTCCCCACTTCAGCGCCGTAATGATAGAAGCAAAGTTATCATCCATAAGGATAATCTCAGACGCTTCCTTCGCTACCTCTGTCCCAGAAATACCCATCGAGAAACCGATGTCCGCTGCCTTGAGCGCAGGAGCATCATTAGTACCATCACCAGTAACGGCGACTGTTTCGCCCAAGACCTTGAGACGTGTGACAAGAACACGCTTGTCATCAGGTGAAGAACGGGCTAGGACTTGAAGACGAGGAATAACCTTGTCAAGCTCTTCTTCAGACAGCTTGCGGAACTCAGGACCCTCCATGACGATACCGTCAGTGAAGATACCGCATTCTGTGGCGATAGCTCGAGCTGTGACGAGGTTATCACCCGTAACCATGCGAGTGACAACACCAGCGCGTCTGGCATTCTGTACAGCTTGCGGAACACCTTCTCGAACAGGATCTTGAATACCAACGATACCAAGAAGTGTCAGGTCACCCAGGTTCTCAAGATCAGGCATCTCCTCAAAATCCTTGTATACCAAACCAATAGTACGAAGCGACTTTCTCGCAAAAGCCATGATGGCATCATCAGCAGCCTTTCGATCCAACGGTTCAACAGCACCAGTAGACGGGTTAGCTTCAGTAGAGCAGAAACTAACCATGATCTCTGAAGCACCCTTGATGAGAACCCTATATCCAGCCTGGACCTTTATCACAGCGAGCATGTACTTCTTGACAGAGTTGAAAGGCTCGATGAGGACGATTTGTTCGTTCGCTCGTGCTTCAGAGAGGGATTGCATGCCGAGATGGTCTTTCGCAAGTTGGAGCAGTGCGGTTTCGGTCTTGGAGCCAATGAAAGCGGCGTCGCCTTCGTTGGTGCCTTCGAAGGCGGTGGAGTTTACGGCGACAGACTGGGTTATGAGTTTGCGGGTTTTGGGGGAGAGGTTGGATGCCCAGGTGGGAATGTCGGAGGTGAAGCTGGAGGAACCGAAACGGCCTGCGGTGACTGTCATTTTATTCGTAGTCTGAGATGTTAGCAGACGTATTGTGTTGGGAGAATGTGACGTACTAAAGTTCCTGTCTTGTCGGAGCAGATACAAGTTGCGTTACCCATAGTCTCGCACGCTCTGAGGACTCGAACGAGGTTGTTCTCCTTCAAAAGACGCGTCGTCGCAAAAGCCAGTGCGAGAGTGACAGCGAGTGGCAAACCCTCGGGTACAGCGACAGCAATGATAGCAATGGCCACGACAAGAAGATCAACAAACGTCGAAGCTTTCTCCTCAGCTGGTCGGTCATCACCAGGAAGAGAAGCGCAGAAGCGGAAGAGAAGAATGAAGAACATTAGGAGTGAAGCACCACCACCAAGCTTAGCGATAGCAACGGCAAGACCTTCAAGCTTCTTCTGCAGAGGTGTAGACTCAATGTCTGTTCGGACAGACATCATGATCTTGCCGAAACTACTATTGACGCCGACGGAGGTGCAGAGAAACGTTCCCATGCCTTCGAGGACACGAGATCCAGAGATGATGAACGGATCAGGTTCCTTGGTACGCATAGGATCATCGATGAAGCACTTCGCACCAGGAGTCTTCTTCAATGCGTCAGACTCGCCAGTGACAGTTGACTCGTCGCACTTGACATTATGGCCATCGATGAAGATACCATCAGCGGGGATCAAATCACCCGGCTCAAGGTTCAAAACATCGCCAACAACGACATCAGCAACATTGACGAGCATCGATTTGCCCGATCTCAGGACCTTGACCTCTCGATCATCCTTTTTCGTGTTGAGCTTCACAAACGCCTTTTCTTTCTGCCAATCGTTATGCGAAGCAACAACCACAACGATGAGAACAGCGCCGAGAATCGCAACACCTTCGACCCAATCAACAGGCGTAGGATCACCCGGTTTATGCGAAACACCAAAAGTCTCGTACAGACCGAGCGCAAGAGAAATAGTACCCGCGACAGTCAACATGATGAGAACCGCTTCTTGGAATGTGATCCACGCAAGTCTCCAGATTGACTTTGGTTTCTTGGGGGGAAGTTGATTGCGACCAAAGACTTTGATACGAGGACAGTCCTGGGTATTAAGCTCGTCAACACTAAGACCTGCTTTCAGATCGACATTGAGACTGCGAGCCAAGCCCGGCAGACCGCCCAGGCCTTTGAGGACATCGAGGGATTTGGGGTCGAGTAATTGGTTCAGAACCTCAGGGCTGTGATTAAAGGGATTGTTGGGATCGTGAGGAAAGCGCTTCTCGTTGCCAGCATCGAGATATTGGGGAATTTCAGCGGTGTTGATACTAGGAACAACAGTGGTGTCGCCGGCTGAAGAGATGGTGCCTGCTTCGCTGATAGATCGCTGGCGAGGATCTAGTAGGGCTTTTGGGTCAAGATGGCCAGACATGGTAGCTTAGGCCCTTGGCGAAAAGAGAGTAGGGTAAAAGATGAGTGAGCTCCAAACCAGTGAGCTGCGATGGGTGAGTCATGGTGGTTGGATACGTGAGGTATTTACAATTTATATCTAATGCCTATCACTCCAGCTGAAAAATCTAACATCATTTGCATGTCCACGTTTGAAAAGCTCAGTTTGAGACTACAGGGGAGCTGTTGTCGGTACCAACAAAGAAGGTGTACAGTCCCACCAATGGATTAACTCTAAAAGATCTGATAAACGAAACATGTGCTTATATCATCGGACAACGGATTTCCGAGATCTGAATAAAGCCAAGATCTGCGACGGTGAGCAGGGGAGCTCTTTTCTACAGCCAATAAGACGCAGTAGTGAGTGTGGGTGGTGAGTTATGTAATCGGAGACGGAAATGAAGATTGGAGCTCTGACCGTAGCTTGATCTTGTTTCTGCTGCATTTGCACAGCCTCCCTCGATGATACCGCCCACTCAAGCTTATTAAGTGACGAGTATGTGTTGTAATTATCAGATCCCCCCCGCAATATGAGAATCTCGCTTGTTGTTTAGCATTACGTCAAGGAATTGATCGATCGAGTGGGCTACCCAGCTAAGAGGCTAAAGCACTTTATGCTACCCTGTAGCTTGGGAGGCCTGTTTTGACAGATCGAGATTAGGGATCAAGATGAAACGTCGACTCGTTTGGACTCTTCAAGCTTATTCTGTCCTTTTCAACTACTTTCGCATTCTCAATTGACTCTGAAGAGAGACACGCGGAGTAAAGCTTCCCCTCTCAGGCCTCAGCGGTAAATGCGCAAGACAATCACTAATGATTTGATCTGATCTTGATCCCTGTCTCGCTAACAGCTTTAATTCACAGATCCACGTGCCAACTCTACACTAGCACCAACACATTTTGTGCCCCACGGAAACCCGCCTCTCCGTCAATCTCTCTCCCGTCTCACTTCCGTCTCTCCGATTACACTCCATCCCCTCGCTAGGTTCTGTGTGGTGATTATCTATCCCCCTCGCAATGCCTCCCCGAAGAGCCTGCGACATATGCTATAAGCGAAAGGTAATAAAAACATGTTTTGTTTCCCTCCCTTCCTTCAGTGTGACATCATTTCACAGGAGCATTATAATAACCCTTGCTATAGATTCAATGCCTGATCAAGACCCAAGGTGATCCATGTGACTGGTGCGACAGCCAGGGGCTCACATGCACTTTTGATAGAGTGATCCAGAAGGACCCGAACAAAAGGTAAGCTTCTTTTTTTTTACTGTGACAGCCAAGGCTGAACCGTTCCATTGGGTGCTTCAGACTGACCATTTCAGAACTACTTCCGATGTCGTCCAGGAACTATCACGCCGCGTGGAAACGCTCGAGGAGGCGCTTCAAACGGCGTTGTCGAATAGCACAAACATGTCTGTTGGAGGCCCCTCACCATGGTCTGAACCAACAAGTCTTCGCTTCGCTTCTTCCCCGATCAATCGTCAGCCGGTGATTAGTCCGATTGGAGTATTACCTACAACACGCTCAAAGCCAGTTTACAAATTATCACGCTGTCACATCGGAACAAATTGGTACTTTAAAGGAATAGGTATTCTCTCAAGTCGCGGTTGGCAGTGGATTTCAGATGGTGCAGGGGAGCGCGTATTCCTTGAGAACTTCGACATTTTTGGTAATCCTGCGCCACCGCTTGGCTCTGTTTCTTTTTCTGAAACACCAAGAGTTCTACCGTCGAGGGCTATTTGCGCCCATGTCGTTGAGTTATTTTTCAAGTCCAAAACAGCTGTTATCTTTCCCTTTTTGGAGAGAGGCCTCTTTGAGGGGACCCTGAGTAGGGCTTTTGATGAGGGGGTCGTTGATTTGGGGAGAAGGGCGCCTGCTGAGGCTTGTCTTTGGGCTATGATGGCTCTTGTTGTTAGGACGACTGATGTTCAACAGTTGGGGTTTTCTTTTGAGCCGAGGGATTGTGTGAATGAGGCCTCTCGGCTGTTGGGTGTTGTGAGTGGCAATACCAGCTTGGATAGCTTGCAAGGAACTCTTCTTCTGGTAAGTACTCTTAGCCACAAAGTATCGTGCGTGAGGCTGAAGAAACCAGTGGGCAAGTCAAAAGATACGAGGGCAATGCCGTGAAGCTGCTGTCAGCTTCGCAAGCGCATGTCGCATGGTATGCGATCTAGGGGGCCATTTCCCTCTGTCACGACCAGCAATCTTTCCTCAGCATATTCCAACATTCGATGACCAAACACGTCTACATATCAGAAGACTATTTTGGATCTGCTATTGTTATGACAAGGACATGTCTCTACGAACAGACAAACCGCCACTCCTGACGTCAGATCACTGCGATACGAGTGATGCGGAAGATCAGACGTTATGGTACAGTCATCCACGAGATACAAATCTCGCAAGAGTCAAAGAAAACGCAAGTCGACTCCTCTGTTCTCCAAGAGCGTTTAAGTATACGGAAGGTGAACTATTGGCGCACGTTCGACAACTTGATGATGAGCTTGAGGAATGGCGCTTATCAGTTGATCCACGTTATCGACCGAGACTATCGATCTTATCAGATTTGTCATTCTCACTACCTGCGACTAGGAGTTTGCAAGATCGGACATATCTCATAAATTTACAACTTGACTACCTCTTCACCATTATCAACATTCATACACTGGTTCGAAAGTGCGGCGACTTGGAGGAGAATCTACCAGATGATCTCCACAGTGTAGTCCACTCAAGTGCCGATCTATCTATCGAAGCAAGCCGTTCCATATTTCGAATATTGGACACAATAGTGGATCTCTGGAAAGAAGATTCATTATGGATAGTATCGCACTATGCACCCATGGCTGCGATGCCACTCTTCATGAACATTCTTATTCACCCGCTTGGTTCTTCGGCTGATAATGACTTACGTATCTTGTCGTCAATAAGCAATATCACGCGCAAGGTGCCTTCTGACAGACTTCCGATGGAGGAGATCGAGCATATTCAAGAGATTAGTGAGTTCGTGATGGAGCTTGTGCGGCTAAGTCATAGTGCGGCATGGAAGGTCAAACGAGGCGAGAGAGAGCATGACCTTGATATTATTCATACATAGTAACACAAACAGAGAAGTACACGCTTGAAATGGTTATTTGATTCTCAACTGATACTTGGGATGATCTTCTCACGAGCTAGAGTACGTCTTTCACTTGGCTATAGATATCAAATGTAGGTGAATAAGGTTCGGTTTGTAAGTCATATATATATTCATGTGATGCTAACCGTGATTATCCTTCAGACTAGTTCCTGCCAAGAGACCAATCTTGCATGGGTGAACACTGATGATCGACCGGATGCTTCCAGCTTGACGTATAAAGAATGGGTCTAACGAAGCTGTTAGATTTGCGGACCAAGCATCCCGGGTACACATCACTTACTCCATAGTATACTTCAGCCACAGGAGGTGTTTAATTCTCACCCATTAGGTGCGACAAGTCCCTAGGACACTTCCGTCCACTGCAAATCCACTCCCCGGCAACCTTCTTACAAGAACACTGCCTCTTCTCCAGCTGGTTCTCCTCCGGAAGATCTCGGGGACACTTGGGGCCACCGCAGAGCCACTCGTCGCCAATCTTGTGGCACGAGCACTGGCGCGGGACGAGGTCGCGCTTCACCTTGTCGTAGCACTTGGTGCCGGTGCAGATCCAGTCGTCGCCGACTTTCTTGCAGGTGCATGAGCGGGCTTGGAGGTCGCTTGGGGGAGAGGGCGCGGCGATGGCGAAGGTTGCGAAGAAGGCGACTGCGATGGGGAGGAACTTCATTTTGGCGGTTGATGAGTTACTCGAAGATGTTCGTTATTGGTTTGTTTGCTTGAGTCTGAGTGATGAGAGGAACTGATATTTGATGGCGAGAGTCTTGATCTTTTATCCTTGAATCTTTATGGTCAGCGCCACAATATCTAACCTCCACAGTCGACGCGATAGCCCGATCAAAAGATCCTAGAAACATGTATCCAAAATAAGCTCTTCAAATATTTTCGGAAGTCGGTCCAGTAATAAGTCTGGCACTTTTGCTCCCTGTGCTCCTTTTGCCTAGCGTCTAGACCCAAAACGGAAGGTGAAGCAACGTCAACCCGCCTCTGCATTTGCTTGTTACCATGGTATTGGAGATGCTCAGCGTCGTATTTGATAAGTATCGACTGATCGAGACTAAGTTGGGGGCCGAATGTGAGGTTATTCGGGGTGGTCTTAGTGGCGGGTTGATTCTAGGCTGATGGGATTTATGTTGCCAAGGAATCCTTCGGTGGGAAGAGTATAGGGACTAAACGAAAACTACAGAAGTTCTTCTGCTGACCAAGGCCTTTGTTTGAAAGAATTGAGAAGGTAGTATTTGCCTCTGACACAATCAGATTGCCTGCATATCAGCTACGGGATGAAGTTAAATGCTTCCAGACCAAGTACCATATCTCAATCAGTTCAAATATCATCATGGTTGAGATATGATCAGCAATGAACTTGGCAATAACGTGACCTATAAATCTAGAGTTAAAGCTGCTTGCAGCGGTATGAACCAACGTTGAAAGATCCGTATTTAGCATACAAATAAAATAAGCTTGATACGCATCTCTATCTACGCGCACGATCCACATCGTAATGCGCCCTGCCATGCCAAATACGGGAAAGGGTCGATTCGGAAATACACAACCGTTCCCGCTGACTGACAGGGTTCACAGTGGCGATTGGCCGTCAATTGGTTAACTAGCGAAACAGAACGGGCCCTCGGGCCAATACTGATGATCGTGCATATTGAGAGACAAGGCTCATATCTGTTATACCTTGTAGTCGGCCGCTGCTATACTGAGTAATGCCGACATCGTCAGATCAGATGACCGTCATGTAGTGTTGGAGGAGAACCGGTTCTGTTACAAAACAGGAAGGCAGTCTTGGAAATGAGCGGCGAATAGTAATGCGTGGGTATATAGAGTTAGCAGTTCTTACCTGCATACTGATTAGATCTAAATTTGGTTGATATATGGGAGACGCCTTTGAGAGATGTAGCATAGTACCTGTTGCTTGAACATAAGAAAGAATAGGGTATCTCTGATATGTTGTGATGTAACGCTAGGATATCTTGAGATCCATCAGATAGATTAAACTATTATATACTATGAACAGATTCTTCCATATACACAAAACCCCCTAAGCTCTCATCACAGCTGGCCACTGGTGGTGAAAGCATCTCCACTGCTTGTATCAATCTCGACGTAGAAATCATCTAGTATAGACCTCATGTCATAAGAGAACTGCGAGTAAGAGTTACCCGCTTGAACACCAACAGTTGCACCTTGACCATTATTTTCAGTGTTATAATACACAAACCTCACTAATCCTGGATGGTCCTTGTACAGACTAACCGTGAAGTGATTGAACTCTACACCATTACCACTTATACCAATTGTGCTGTACTCGACAGTGAACGTCTGGCCTCTGGAAGTCTCGTAGACATCGTACGAGATACCTAAGCCACAAGTCTCGGTTGAAATGTACATGTCGCTCCAGTATGGGAAGATAGACACGGACGGGAAGTATTGAAAGGGGAGCTCGTAGTTGCCGACGTATTCAAACTTTGAGGCTTCGAGAATTGATAACATCCCGGCCACACCAACATAGACTGTGTCTGAGAGGGAGCCGTATATACCGGCTTGGAAAGGAAGTTGAACAGTGTCATATTCATCAAAGTGAACGTCCCCTGAGGTGAACAGAGGCGTGGGGTTTGCGAGGACGGTATTTGAAACACAGCCGGTGGTGGTGGTGGCCGCTGCGGTAGTCGTACTCTCAGCGGCCGTGGAAGTAAGCTCATCAGTCGTTGTAGTGCTTTGTTCAGCTGTTGTAGTACTTTCTGCGGAAGCTGTAGTGCTACCCTCAGAAGCAGCCGCGGTAGTAGTAGTTCCATCAATTGTCGTGGTGCTCTCTCTTAATGAAGTTGCAATAGTGGTAGTGCTGTCTTCAGATGAAGTCGTGACAGTAGTAGTGCTGTCACCAGAAGTTGTTGCGCTTAGTCCAGCTGTTTCAGTACACCCTTCTGATGAAGTAGTTATGACAGTTGTTCTATCCTTGGTCGTCGTCCTGCTGTCTTCAGATGACGCCGTGGTAGAGAGCGTAGCCCCATCAGTTCCTATTGCTGTACTGGCATCAGTCGTTGTAGTACTGCCATTCAATGAAGTCGCGGTAGTTATAGCGCCGCTCTCAGATGAAGTCGCGACCCTAGTCGTAGTGTCTTGGTTTGTGCTCGTGCTGTCTTTAGATGTTGTAGTAGCAATGCCTTCGGACGAAGTTGTACTGGTAGTGGTGCTGTCACTAGTTGTTACAGTGCCGCTTTCGAATGGATCAGTAGTGTCTTCTGTTACTGAGGTCGTTTCACTGTGCTCGGAAGAAGAAGTGGCGCTATCAGTAATTGCTGAGCCCCCCTCAGTTGTTGTCGTGCTGCCCACAGAGACAGACGTAGTGCTATCCTTGGAGTTTGATGGTGTAATCTCCTCGGTTGTAACTGTTGTGCTGTCTGTAGATACAGTTGATGCTTTGGTTGAGGTAGTGGTTACATCGACTTCACTGAGTGTAGTTCCAGTCCCAGTTGTTGTCTTTGCGGTAGTTGCTGTGCTGTCGAGGGCGTTTGAAGTTTCAGTACTTGTCTCTGTGGTGGTAGTACTTTCGGCAGTTGAGGAGACAGCGGTAGTCCTGGTGGTTGCATCATCGGCCACAGAAGTACTGCCCTCATCAGCAGCCGTAGTTCCAGTGGTGATGGTGCTTGTGTCGATCACATTTGAAGAGGTTTCAATCTCTGTAGATTGCTTTGTGCTGGCAGTGGCTGTCTCGATGGTATTCGTAGTGGCTGTACTAGTCTCGGCCACATTCGTCTCCGTGGTAGTAAGATCCTCGCTCTCGGTCGAGGTTGTCCCCAAGACAATAGTTTCAGAACCTGTGGAATGCGGTGCAGCGAAGGAGTATGTTGACTCTGAAACAGTTGATAAAGCACTAGAGCCTGTAAACTGTCAGCATTGGACGCCCAATTTGTTGGAGTTTGAAGTTATTCCCAGTGGCTTGGCACTACTTCAATAGCTCAGCCAAACCCCATATCGGTTTCAACTTACGGGTACTGAAGGATAACGGTTTACACGGGCTTGCGACAACGGACTGCGCCACCAACAAGCCCAAAGCCACAGATGAAAATCCGTTGAAACGCATGTTGTTTAACGAGAGACTTTGGTTTAATGAGCGACAAGATTCCAATGAAACGAGAGACTGAGGAAAAGAGGTATCAAGCACCAGCCTAATAGCAGATAAAAAAGGAAAAGAAAACGAGAAACAAAGCAGAAAAGCATCTCCATGCTGGTATACCCTCGCCCGTAATTGTCAGCTCATGTTTTTTCTTTCTTTAATGAGAATCAATAGCCTATTCAATAATTCAGAACTAGCGGGCATAAGCTGTCAGAAGCGAGCGAGCAATCTTAAAATTAAGCGAGAGACAAGCTTAAACATTTTCCCAACTCCAAAGAGCAAATACAAGATAAAGTTGGCCCTTGATGTTATTTGAAGTAAAGAACATCCTACCTCAAGCTATAACTTACAACATATAATACAGAAGTATAGAACAAGCCCAGCTGACAATTGAGCGTCAAGAGGCACTTCTACAGCACGTACATCATGGATTGTGGATCTCTGTGACCCCTGCCCAGAGCTAGCCTAGGGTCACTGGACTGAGAAAACCCTGTAAAGCAGGTCTTGGCTTAAGGAAGCTATTTATTAAATGGCAATATCGGTGTGACTTGGTTGAAATATTACTAAGACTTCGAGCTGTTAAATTTAAATTCTTTTTTAAATAGTCTCGGTATTGCATTGTGTCCATGGTATAAATTATACAATTATGGCTATCTAGACATCCATCCTCGAGACAGCTCGGGTAAGTAAAGTCTCTGACTTGACTTTCTTCGTATGCAAATAGCTGATCAGTCAACAACCATTACAGTTGTGTTCAGGGACACTTCAATCGCTGGGCATACAGTATGTGACTAATATGGATTCTATAACTCCCAACTCCTCGCAAATGCTTCCTACAGATACAGGTGTGGAAGACGACCCGCATAGTTTCCCATTCAGCATAGATGTAGTGGATAAAGCACCTTGTGCCTTTCGGTTCTCTGAGGGCTGCTTTACTTCGGTCATGCTATTCGGAATACGACGCATAGGTGTGTCAACAGGTCTGCCTGGGCGAACAAGGGGGCTTGATCATATCGCCGGACTTTGCTTCGAGTTTTGGGGTTCAACTCACCCTGTTTATCTTGGTCAGTGGCATCGTGAAGTTGGCTCCCTGTCAGTGAAAGAAGGCGAAAGGGTATGTAGCTTCACCTTCCGGCAACAGCAAGAACCTCTGCCGCACAACAATTTGCGGGAGAACCAAGGCAGGATTGCAGGAATCAGAATCACCAAAACCGGGCTTGGGCAGAGAGACATGGAGATTATTCTTGGGGATAAAAAGGATATGCTCTCATACTCGTTTACAGAAAATCCCTACGAGCGACTGGTGAGAATCCCTGAACCAAGAAGAAGAATGGACTCGATTCTAACATTCTAAAAGACGGGACTAGCCTGGGTTTTCAATCGTGCAATCGATTCCACCTACGTTCTCACACAACCTTTACATCATTTCCCAAGGACGTCTCTAACCATGAACAACATCATGGACATTTGGCCAAATAGTCGCGCACCAGACAAACTGACTTGGCAGGTTGAGGACGATGAAGGTAACTTATGCACAGTCTCACGAATTCATGCTGTCTTTTGCCGCAACTCTGGAAAGCTCTCCGGTTTCGTCTTCGACTATGGCACTGGCCAGATATCCAGGACTGCAGGATCCGCTGATGGTGTCAAGTCGTCTTTTAATCTTGGCAGCGAGGAGTGGATAACCTGCATGGATTTACAGCTTTGGAAAGACGAGAGTGAAGTAGTGGTAAGCATGGCACGACGTATTTTAGCCTGGGATTCACATTCTAACAAACCGTTAGTTCTATACAAGTGCCAGCCGGGTATACTCCCTGTCCCCTTCTGGTTCGTACGATGAACCACGACAGAAAGACCCAGCAGATTACGAAGTCTTCGAATTCAACCATCTTGGATGTAACAGGTCACGTTCACGGGAATGCCTAGACGACAGTTCAGAGTCCAGTGATGAGTGCGTCGGAATATGGGTGACGATGAAATGGTGGCCTCGATATGCAAATATCGTCGAAGCGGCTGGCCCTATCACTATTTCAAGAGGTGAGGGTCGATAACGAGGTAACAAATCCGGTGTTGGGGAACTGTTTCTGGCGTAGCTATTTGGCCAGCCCGGGAATCGCAAACAAGCAAATGACCTTAATTTTCGTATTCACATTAGCTAAAGGCTTCATTTAGTATGAGCGCGGCTTCGCTAATAGTCTAGTAAATGAAAAGGAGAGAAAACTTCCGCATTGAAAACTGAATCTTATTATTCTTGCAACTTCTCCACACCTAATAATGTGTCCTGATACTCGCATCTTCTGTCCAAATAACCTCCTTTGAATTACCACCAACAAACTGTCGAACCATCTCATCCAAATCAACAGAATAAAGCCAGTCAATGCCAAATGGCTTAGTCTCAACATCAGCCTGCTTAGGCATCCTCCTCTTATTAATCTCATTATTCAACTCAATGATCTTATCAACACGCTCCTGTCTTCCCTTCTGCCATCTTCCAAGGGCATCACTAAGACCATCACTGTTCTTCTCCTTCAATTGACCGAGAACACCAGCAAAGGTGTAAACATCCTCGAATGCCTGGTTCACACCCTGACCGGCGGTGGGAGGAATGGCATGGGCTGCGTCACCGAGAATAGCGACTCGACCGTGCTTGTCACTTGATGCCCAGGTCTCAAGCTTGGGGAGAAGATAAAATGGCCAAAGGTTGACCCTGTCAGGTGGAATCTCTGAGGTAGAGTTCGCGACTATGGTGGGGAAATCCTCGTTTCCTTCGCGCAAAAAGTCAACGCACCACGTCTTATCAGAGTTCATAGCCTTCCAAGCATCACGACCTGGATCTTCGCCAGCAAACGCCTTCTGCTTTCCAATAAGAACTTCCGAGCCGTCTGCCAACTGTGGTGCAATGACGAAAGCACCGCGCTTGTCGTGCATGAAAGTAGCTGGTAGCTTATACTCATTGTTCTCCAACTTGAGTTGTTTGGCAGGAACAGCAGCTGTGACTCCAATCATGTTGGTGAACTTTGGTTCAAGATCCGGATGAAGATACTTCCTCACACGAGAGTGAATACCATCCGCGCCGACAAGAAGACTAGCAGTCTCTTCACTCCCATCGGTAAAGCGCCACGTAACACTATCTTCCGTCTCACTAACAATACTCTCGAATTTTCTCCCATAATCAACCTTGATACCCGCCTCCCGAACAAGATCAAGAAGAATATTGATGAGCTCAAAGCGATAGACACGAATACCAGAGTACCCATATTTCTCTTTATTGCCGAACTCAAAAACATCAACGAGTTTATCGTCTTGGGAGTAAAAGTACAAGTCTTGGAATTTGTAGGACTTGGGGAGCATGCGTTCAAAGACGCCGAGTTTGTCGAGGGCGCGGAGGGAGTTGGGAGATAGCATGATTGCGCCGCCGATGTCGAGGGGGGCGCTTTGTTGTTCGTAGGCGATGGACTCTATGCCTTGTTGGTGCAGGGCGAGGGCTAGAGCGAGACCTGAGAGGCCTGCTCCGATGATGGCGACTTTGGGGGATGACATGTTGATTTTGGTTTAGAGAAGAAGATGAAGGTTTAGAACTGAAGATGTATATAGTGAAGTGTTGTTTTGTTCTGATGTTCTGAGAGTGGGATGTGAAGGTTGGTATGATTGATGAGTTTCTGATCATCACCACCTCGCCCATGGCCTCCTATATATACACAACCCCCTCAACCACCCTCCTCCTCAATCCTCTCCTCATCCTCAAGTCAAACTATCCTCATGCTCCGGTAATTTGCTCGGCGTCGGTCTTTTGCAAAAAATTCCTTCATTCTCACACAATCGTGCCGCTCACATCCGTCTCAACCAATCATCTTCACCAAAACCTCTCACGTATCGGCCGAGTCAATCCGTCCGGCCGATATCCACTCCTTCTCGGCCGGTTTACAGTCAGCACAGCCCCAAACAGACTTTTTGATAGGCTAAATCGCTTATTCATGGTCTAGACTGCGCCCGCTCTGATGCAGATTCCTTTTGGATTCGTTAGTGCTGATTTCTAAGCTGCGGCGTGGTTATCGCATAGCCGTATCAACCGCCCGGCCGAGATGTCGGGACCGAATGACTCGGCCGGGAGGGATGGGAGGAATGGAAAGGGGATTTGCTATAAAGACTAAGGATGCGACACGTAGTTGGTTTTACTCATCAATTCACTCACATTCACATTCATCTTCTGCAAGCAACCTCTGCAAACGATTTCTATACCTCTAAGTTTGACTCTCTGTGTCATACTATCAGCGCCTCATCACCATCATCCTCGCTTGGCATCTGTGATCTACGCAGATCTACCCCACTCAATACCAACTACCGCTTCTCCACCAAAACCCCCTTCAAAATGCACTTCCTCTTCATTGGCGGAACAGGCCGCAACGGCTCTTTGGCCATTCAAGAAGCTCTCTCTCGAGGCCACACAGTCACTGCTCTCGTTCGCAACACAAACTCCGCCAAACTCCCCTCTCACTCCAACCTCACCCTCGTTCAGGGTACACCAACTTCAGAGTCAGACATCGTCAGAGCTCTTACAACTCCGCAGCCTCCTAGTGTGGTCATCTCAGCCCTTGCACAAGTCAGAGTTACAGAGTCGCCTTTCGCAGCTCTTCATCCCGATACGACACCCGATTTCATGGCTGTTAGCATGCGCGCTCTCCTCGCCGCTATCAACCAAGCCAATATCTCCCCCAAGGTTGTTGTCAACTCAGCTCAAGGTGCTGGCTCATCTTGGCGTTCCATGAACCTTCCTGGAAAGATGATCTTTAGCCATGGAAGCATGGGCATTGGCCTCAAGGATCATAATGAAGTTGACCGTCTGGTGCGAGAGAGTGGTTTGACTTTTGTTCTTTCTCGACCTGTTATGCTTGGGGAGGGTGAGGCTCAGCCTGTTAAGGTTTGGCCTGAAGATGGAAAGGGCTGTGCTTGGATGCCAAAGATTACTAGGGGGACTGTTGGGAAGTGGCTTGTTGATGCAGCTGAAAGCAGCGAGTGGGATGGACAATCGCCTGTTCTTAGCAACTAAAATATTACTTTGAGATAGTTAGGTAGTCAGGTGTTGTTTCATTCTTATTTTATAGTCCCCAGTTCGCTCAATAGACAGTGTTTATTACAGTTCTCTTACTCCTTTGCCTCCTCAAGTCCGAGACCTCCACCAACAGTAAAACTCAGTATCTAGTTCTCCTATTCAAGTTCATCTGCTTTTGAATATTGCGCGACGCCCCCAAGGGAGATCTGGTCGTCGGAAAAACCCAGCTGGCGTCTTCTCCGCCAAAGCGATCTCTTCATACCCCTCGCGTTCCTCAGCATCTATAAGTCGTATCCCCGTACGCCTCTCATTATATAGCAATATAGGATTCCAACCCGGAATCTCCTTCGCAAACACCTCCCAAGTCCGAATGCCAAATTCTCTCTCCGGAACCCATTCTGAACTGTCGCTCCAGGCTGAAGGTAGTCTTGACCCCGTTCTTAATGTTCTCCACGGTTGTCCTCCAGCTAAGATGTAGATTGCAATTCTGTCTGTCGTATAAGTCTCATGAGCCATGCGCATATAGTAAAAAGCAAACCGGCCCCCTCTGTAGCGTGTCGCGAGGATATCAACTGGAAATGCCCACGTTGCAGTACGCTCCTTTGTTATGTGGCAGCGCAAGAGCGTCTCGTAACTACTCTGCTCGTGATAATCCCGCTCTATCAACCCCAAAACAGTGATTTTTGTACTATGGGTATCTGGTAGCTCGACTATCTGCTTCAGAGCCGGAATGACCAGCTTCCAGCGTGACGTCTGGCTCTCCTGATGTCTATTTAGACATGGCCGCTTGTCCTCCATACCAACACAATCAACGTGGAGGGTCTTAATGTTCGGTAGAGCTATAGGGTGAAAGCATTCGTTTGAGTCCCACGTGCCAAACATTTCATCACATAAACAGCTTATATCGATGTGAACGTGATGCATACGGGGTAACAAGCGGCGTATGTCGTGGCACAAGTGCGTAGGATCAATTTCCGTTCTATCGCCATCATACCTGTCAGATGTACCCAGAGCAAGTTCTAGGCTTATGCAACTCGACGGAAGGTGTTTGAGAATGACAGACACGATTGATTTTGTGATCTATAAATACGGGATTTTGTGATGGCGTGCAATGGAGAAAGATCTGAGACTGTTCATAGGCGGGATGATATTCCTAGCCAATCGAAGAATTTGAATTTGAGTTTCGTTGAAGATATCTTCAGGTAGCTTGCCTGGCCGACTAATGTAGAGGGTTAAAGATCGTGTCAGATAAGAAACGGCGCATCGATTATGACATGCTGTAAAGAGATCCAACTGGGGGCCACAGAATAACACCAAATCTTTGTAGAGAGAATGGAGCGCAACATTATGCCATTCTCGGTTTACAAATAAACAAGAAAGAACGGTAGACTTCTGATTGTTAAAAGGGCTGATATTCTCAAGCACCTTGCTGAGGAGTTCGGGTGGCAGGACGTTGGCCATTGAAGCTCATCAATGGGCACAGTCGCAGAATAGATATTCGGGTGAAACGAAAGTGAAAATTGCAAGATAATGGGACTCACGATCTATAAGTGGATAGTCATTTTAATTATCACTGGGCTATGCTGGACATCCATGACCTCTTGTGGCAGTGTTGGGCAGAAACCCAGCCATTGGGGCTGAGTCAGACCGACACAGAAGACTTTTAATGACTCAACGAAACCATTTCCGGTGCACCTTGATTTAAATTGGTAGCTTCTTGATAAACAATACAAAAGGCTCAAACTACTTTGTATTTCATCCAAAGCTTGTCGCTGAACTTCCGTTTATGAAATTATGAGAACTATGCAGCTTTGATAGGTTATAACTACGGCCCGCGATCGGGAACGAGATTCCATTAACTAGGTAAGACGAATGTCAAACTTCTTGACGACAACATGCCCGCCACTCTTCTTGGTCGCAAAATCGAAGATGCCATGTCGAGTACCAGTGAACCAAACCCCTCCCTGCTTCGTGACATGCTCCTGTCCAAGCTTCACAAAAGTCTTGCCATCCGTGCTATATGAGAAGTTTGAGTGATTAGGGGACACCGTTGAGATTTGACACCGGAGCCAGATCTTGCCACTAGAGATAGACTTGCTTGCGATGACCTTTCCCTTGGAGACAGTGACGAAGTTATTGGGAGGGTCCATTTCGGCGTTGTCAACCATCTGGAGTGTTGTTGAATCACCATCTTTGGCGATACCGATCCATCCAGCATCATATCTCAGTGACGCCAACCCCGCGCGATCTACGTCTGCCATGGAGGAATAGTCAAGCTCAATGGTGACATTAGACTGCGGGCCCAGAATACGGTGCGTCAGTGTGTTCTGCGCTGAGAAGAAGTCATCAGTGACAGTAGCTGTATGCAATACCAGCCCTTCTGGTCCAGTGGCCCATTTCTCGTTGTTCGGATCATGGTTCCACTCAAGACAAGGTGGAAGCTTTGGCTCGTTGAACTCGAATGTCCCTTCAACAGGCTCAACATTGCGTCTTGGTAACGGGTAATCGTAAGAAACTCTTTCAGTTACCATCACCATCGAGATCGACATTAGGCCAGCCCTTCTCATCCCTCCAACGGAGCAAGAACGGTCCTCACTTTGAACAGGTTGACAGCGGAGTGTAACAAGGGCTGAAAGACAGTCGATAAGAAACACATTTCTTGCAAAGAATATAAGGTGAAATGAAATACTGTTTTATGATACTATATAATACTTTGCATAGTTATCTAAACTATTTGGCTTCAAGGATAATTCTCCTGTAGGTAGCCAGAGGCTTCTCCGTCGCATCACGGAGAGCAAGAATAATATGCATTGTCTAAAGGTTTTGGGTTAGCTTTGACACTGTAAACGGTTGACATTTAACTCACATCATGCAGACTCTTGGCAGTCTCCAGTTTCACCACGCTACCATCAACCTTGATATTTGTGATGTTGACATTCGGGCTCTTGGGCGTCAAGATTGGGTTCATCTTTAGCGAAGGGTCGAAGCCTTCCAGGCCTTGTCCGTATGCGCGACCGGGTTCGCGGTAGTGAAACCAATCGTACTTGAGCTCATCACCATCAGGGTCCCAGCTGTCTGATGCATCGAGAACAATGCTGCTTCCAGGTTTGTACTTGAGCTTCAACGGGGCAGGACCACAAGAGCCGTTGACGATAGCAATTGGCTGATGGTTGTTCTCGGAGTACTTGGAGCTGACAGTCCACTTCATACGAGCAGCAAAGTCGAATTGGTAATCTTGCCTCCATCGCCAGATAGTAGCAAACTTGCTGGTAAAGGCCTTGCCGTTGGCACCAACGACGTAGTCGCTTGTATCTGCGTAGACGCGCGACTGGCCCGTGTGGTCGAGGAGGGTATAACGACCGCCCCAGCTACCCCACTCAGGATGGTTTGCATCGCCCAAACCATTCTGGACAAGAGGCAAGAAAGCGGGTGTGTCGCCCTCCATGATGAAAGACCAGTTGAGGTAATGGGATCCCAGAGGACCGAGGCGAATGTTATTCTCGAGCCAGTCGTTGGAGACAATGCTAGAGTCTGGGCCGCCATGATCGAAATTACGGAACTCTTCGCCTGAGATACCACTCCATGCTGCGACATTGTATTGGTTGAAGCCGTGGAGGGAGACAACGTAGAAGAGTTGAGGGTAACGAAGGCGGATCCAGATGCCAGTATCGTCCTGGTCAGAGATGGTGTAGACGCGTAGTTTCTCGACAAACGCGTCGACGGCATCTTCACTTCGGGTGCGGGAAACATGCTGCAGAGCCTCGGCCAAAATCGCAGATCCTCCCCAGACAGAAACTGTCAGAGGGTCGTCGACGCTCGCCTTGTCAGCAGCCTTGACGAGCGCTTTCGCACCGTCGCTCAGACTCATGTTGAGTGATTTTCGTCCATAGACAGGATGACCCTTGTGAACTCGATCGAGAAGATACTCGTACGAAGGATAAGGCGCGTGAGATGGAACATTGGCGTTAAGGTTCTCCAAAACCTTCTGATAACCATCCAAAACGCCAACGACAGACTCATAGTCAATCTTATCACGCATCCACGTCGAAGTCGTCACGGAAATGCCTTGAATGTCGATCTCATTGGCGTAGGTCAACAACCGAACCAGACTCATCTGATCATCAGGCTCATTGCTAATATCCGTGAGCACAAACAATCTCTGCTTATGTTCAGTGCGCGAAGTCGAGCATTGCTTGTCATGACTCGGCGCAGCCGGCGTAAAGGGAAGCGCAGTGAAGAGGGCGAAAGCGCCGACAAGTTGAGAGAACATGTTTGGCATGGTGTAGTTCAACGCCAGTGAAGCATTGAAGTCCATTATGAGGAAAAGGTTGTCTTTCTAGACTGCCGATGAGCAACTGGTGATAAATCGTGGGATTTGCTTCTCTGAGGGTTTGGGTGGTCTTTGAGGGTTTGGGTGGTTAGAGTTGCTGCATGGGGTAACTTCGTTAAGACTGTGCGCTAAAGAACTTGCTTAATTCTTCAGGTTTAAGCACCATCTCCAGACTAGACGTCATGACAGGGTTTGACTCCACATTCAATGGAGTGGTTGAAAAACCACTGATTTAAGACGGCCGAGGGAATTTTTAAAAAAAAATGCGGGGGGGAGAGCCGTTGATCGGTATATGAAGTTGCATATGTGCTTAAAACTGCCTGTTCTGACGAGAGTTGATAGATTCATCTTCATGCTATCTCGTACTATGCTAATATATCGGTGCTGATGCAGGGAATAATGGATAGCCTGAAGAAAGGTCTATTCATGCTTTGTCGGGCTGTTCATCTGAAAAAGCCAAGCTGAGACTAATTTTTCAACGGAATATTTCCCGAGGTTGATTTACTGCCACAATAAAGCGTCCCTTGTTAATAACGGTTATTGCATAAATGGCCCGATAGACGTGAGATTGAACTAATGGAGAAATCTGGGGTACTTCTCTACAGTTGATCAACCTCAGCGAAGACGATCTTTATTTTGGTGTCTTCGCCAACAGCTTATAATAGGCTGTTGACACAGATGCACCCTGGTGCATCCATGGAGACCATTGAGCATGCAGTCACAGACATAATCGAATATAAAATTGTTCCACTCGATACTACCGAGTACAACAGACACCATACAAGCTCTCTCGGGATCAGACGTGAGCTCAGTCAAGGTATTGAGAGAGAAACACAGGCCAATGTGAGAAGCGGCAACAGGGCTGCCAGTGTTTTTTCTCCTCTCAAGAAATCCAGCAGACCATAGATTGCCGGGTCGTAGTCTGAGTGTCCTAGGGCACCAATTGCACTCCTCTGGGTCCAGTATAGCTTTTCTAGACCAGAGCGTGTGGGTTTTACTTCAAGGCCTTGTTAGCTAACATAGTCTTGACAAGCATGGAAATAGTTTGTATTAGTACAAAAAGACAGAAAGTGCTCCGTCCACATGGTTCGTATTTTCGTGGCAGACAATGCATGAGAATAGCTGTCGTAAGGAAGCAAAAGATTGGGAAGGCTGTTGAGTAGCGTCCAGATATCCCCTGCTTAAAGTCGCCTCCATTGCTTGGTCTAGGACAGGAATTTGACTCAGTTCTGGTAGCAGGCAACGAGCTAGCAGATAGAATCCCCATCCCATAGCTGGATTCTGATATTGGCGGAGAACAATTTCGTCCTTCGTCCATCATTGAGGAGTTCATGTGGCCCTCACCGTCGCTTATAGCAGCTTGAAAGACGCATAGCCTGAAATTTTCCAAGATTGCCATTTTATTTTAGTTAATAAGAATACTTTCTATAGTTCTTGGGAGAGTAAATCTTCATGCAATGAGGGAGCATCCAGATTCAACCTAGCGTCGATTGATTACCGTTTCGGGAATATATCGGCGACGATTTGCCAACCCCGCGCCTAACGTCAGATGTCGCCGATTCCTACTCCTTTCTCCCATGAGACCAAATACACTAGTCAAGCTGCAACGGCATGCCAGTACCTAAAAACCCATGTTCAGAATGCAAAAGTAAGAAACAGGCTCATCGGACAGCCGCATGACTAACGCTTATTGACCATTTTGACCATTCTAGGCAAGCATCTCAAATGTCGGTCCACTTCAGTCGATGGGACGTTAGAAAGCATGAAAAAACGAGTGTGAAGTCTAACTTGATGTCCTAGGTGCTGGTGATGAGGCTGCATGTACACGATGTCTCAAGAAAGGACTAGAGTGTGTCCGACTGGGAAGAAATCGGCAGTTCAGACATGGCTCGTCAGCAAAGTACGATGCCAAGTTCTCAGGTTCGCAGAACTGGGTTAATAGCAGTGCCAAAGAGTGTAAGAACTGATCCATATTTGATAATATTGAGGTGGTATGGTTGGATAATAGAGAACTGATTGTCCAATAGTCCGTCTACAAACAAGCTCTCGACGCTCAACTCAGAGAATCGCTCTGGCAGATGAGGCCTCGTCATCGGCAACCACGAGGAGCGGTCCCGGTATAGAAGATGACCAAATTTCGAGTGGGCCCCTTCACCTTGGACTAGAAGGTTCAACCTATTTCCATCCAGCAACTGGCCAGTCACATATCCGTGAGCAGCAGCCACAAGGTCCAGCTATTCCATCCTTCCAAGTCCAATCATCTCAACACCCTTTAGCACTATCTCAACGTGGTCCATCCTGGGGCGGCCTTTTACATGCCCTCGAACCACCGCATCAAAGAGACCTGCCATTGGAAGGCGTTCAAGAAGCATGTCTCTTGCGATACTTCATCGAGGAGTTGTCACATTGGGTGGGTTCGGCAACACTAACTCGGAATGTTGATGCTGACTTTCCAGTTCGATCTAGTTGATCCGCAGAGACGATATCAACTCGTCGTCCCAGAGAGAGCTCGGCGATATCCCCCACTGCTCAATGCTATCCTGGCAATGTCAGCGCGGCATTTGTGCCGCGTCGAAAAGTACAAGACACTCCGAGGAATTGTATATCGCGGCCAACCATTACCGAATCTCAGTTCACATTCGGCAGTTGAGTACATGCTCAAGTGCATTCCCGTTCTTAAAGACTTCCATACCACGGAAGATGGAGAAACTCGAGAGTTGATCGTCACAACAGCCGTCATCCTACGTCACTTTGAAGAGCTTGATGACGAAGAAGATGATGATCCAGCTCTCGATATACGGTTAGACGAAGGTGTAAACTTCCTTGCTATCTTGAACGCTGTTTTACGAAGTCTAACATCAGATGATCTTATTAACCGTCGAGAGCTACTCATCGCTTCTTACTGGGTTGCTTTACGACAAGAAGTATACTATGCTCTTCGAAAAGGATACCCTGCACAGATGGTTGAACCACCTGCTGAGTGGTCAGATATATCGCCAGCGAATAGAATCGTCTTCCATACAAGTCAGGTTACTAAGTGGCTGTTTGACGATAAGTCGGAGAGTGGATGGCGTGGGTAGTCTCCCAGATCTTACAAGGTTCACTTGCTAATGACTCGATGCGCAGGCAAACTCAAAGAGCAGGAGGAATACCTCGACCAATGTGTGACCGGCCGTTTTGAACCTATTCTATATCGACCACCAGACCGTGTCTTGGGAGAAGTGTTCCCAACGACGTGGTATGCTTCACCGATCGCCCTCACAGGCATGCAACACATGATGATAGCAAAGATGATTCTCACCGCAGAGTCACCTCTCCTCTCGTAAGCCGTCCCCTACCTTCTTCACCACCTCCACTAACTCGCTAAGACGAGCCGAGGATGTCCGCGCCGCATACCGCAAAGCCGAAGGCGAAGTGCGAAACCTAGTCCTCCAAGTCTGTGGCACCGCGGTCCAACATCCCGATACTCAACCTGGTCTAGTAAATGCCATTCTAGCTATTCAAATGTACGGGATTTATTTCACTGATCCATGGGAACAAGAGGCACTCAAGAAAACGGTCGAGATGTTCAAGAATTGTCAGGCTTGGCCGTTGCCTAAAGCGTTGAAAGAGCGATATTATAAGCCATAGCGGGTTTGCTCGGGTCAGGCTGAGTCTCATTGGTTGGAGAAGAAGTCATGTCGTATTCGCTGATATCCCCCCTGTGCGTTGTGTTGTGTTGATACACCCTTTCGGAAGTTTGAAGGGAAAGCTTTGAACCAACCATTTAACATGAAAGGTCAGTTGCCTCCGACATGTTACATCCTCGTCGCAACTCATTCCAATAGTGAAAGAATGCAGCTTATATGCAGTTGACTTGCAGCCTCATTTTTCCATAAGCGACCTGCCCTATCTGGGAGCAGCCACTACGGTATTAGGCCAATGGACTTACATGAAATCATGCGACCGATGATCGTGCCCCTTTCCACTTGCCAACGCAGAGTTTTCATCGCAACAATAATCACCTGTTGTTCACGTATTATGGACGTGAGCTTAGAAGAGAGACCATCCTACTATGTTGTGGAGAGGCATTTATGTGTGGTGACACCTGATCCAGAGCCTCTGGTGCATTAATCTTCCAGTTCCATGTATAAAAGGTCCAGGCATTTCTATCTTTTTGGTCCATCTCATCTCAACTCATCCTCATCCTGGCTTCCCCAAGTCTCACCTCCTTCCCAAGAATATCAAAAAAGTTATCATGCTTCTTCAGCATTTCTTCAGCGCTCTGAGCTCACCTTCTCTCGTTGGACAGTCCCTCAGCGCCACCGTACCCAATGTCACTAGCACATCATCTTTCGGACTCTTCCCCAACATCCTGGAGGGAAGGTTTGTTATAAGCTGAAGATGACTGAGCATTCGGGCCGTGTTGCTAAGGATGGGTATCCTGCTATTGGGAGGGTGTATTCGCCTACCAAGGTCAAGTGCACTTGGTAAGGGTTGGACTTCCACGGAATTTTGGGAATGTATATATTTGGGCATATCTGAGGATTGTGGTAGTGTCTAAACCTGGGCAACAAGAATTACTACAAGGAATGGGCCGAGGCCATCGGCCTAATCCTTAGGCCCGCCATAGTAAAGCATACGACGATAGATGATTTCTTCAACTACGTAGAGTTCTATTTCAGTCAACATATTCCAGTGTGACCATTGACCGTCTATTTTGGTGATCGCAACGAAGTATCATTCTGACTTCTCTGTCGGAGGCGATCGAACCAAATTCGGCAATCGTTGGCATTCTCGCCGAATCCTGCCTATTTGGGCTAGCTCACCAGAGCCTCTATTACCCAGTCGAGCATCTCAATCCGGGGCTCTTCCTGATACGGTAGCTGCGGCGCGAAAACATTGGCGACATATCCTCGAATAAGTAATCTTGAATTTGTCTGAAAATGATAATGTCTATGAAGACGAGATATTCGGAGATAGTTCGCAAGATGAGCAGAAACTCTTGTACAATGGGAGTGAAGAAGAGAGACAGAAACGTATAAAGAGGTCAGTTTTCTTCTTCCATGTTCTCGCTTTTCTGGACATCCTCATTTAACACAGGCCAACAGAGCTAGCTCTCAATATTTTCTACTTTTCTCACCTTACACCATGTCTCAATCACTCAACATCGCCGTTGTTGGCCTTGGCCGCATGGTGAATTTTCCTTGCTCCTTTTCTTGTTTATTTTACTTACTATACCTAGGGTAAACGACACGTTCATACTCTCCTGTACAGGGTACCTCGCGCTCGCGTAGTTGCTGTATGTAGCTCAATGGAGCACGAAGTCAAGTGGGCTCAGGAGAACGAAGAGTACAAAGAGTTCGACATCTCTGTCTATAGCAACTACGATGAGATGCTCAAGCATCCTGATCTCCAAGCTGTTTGGGTTTCTACCAGCACAGATGTGCACTCCAGCCAGTCTCTTGCTGCCATTGACAAGGGACTGCATGTCCTTTGCGAGAAACCTTTGAGCACTGATATGGCCGAGGTATGTGTCGCCTATTTGTTTTGTACTGAGACTTTGCTGACCCCCGGTGACAGGCTCAAACTGTCGTTGACGCAGCGAAGAAGAATTCTCATCTCAAGGTCATGGCTGGCTTTTCCCGTCGCTTTGACGCTTCATACCGTGACGCAGCTCAAAAGATCTATAACGACAAGGCCATTGGGGAACCCTTCATGGTTAGATCCAATACCTGCGATCTCCTCGACGAGACTGGCTTCTTCGTTCGCTACGCCTCTCGCAATGGTGGTATTTTCGTCGACTGCGCCATTCACGATATCGATTTATCTCTCTGGTATCTCGGCAGTCCTGTCCCCAAAGCTTGCTGGGCAACTGGTACTCTCCAACACCACCCTGAGCTAAAGGAACTCAACGATGTCGACAATGCAGTCGGCGTGGTCGAATTCTGGGGCGGCAAAATCGCTTACTTCTACTGCTCTCGAACTCAAGCCCACGGTCACGATGTCTGTACTGAAATCACTGGAAAGACTGGCAAGATTTCAGTCAATGTTGTTCCGAGGGCTAATAATGTGGTTCTTGCGGACAAACTTGGTATTCGTCATGAGGTTCAGCCTGAGTATTGGCAACGATTTGAAGATGCTTTTGCTCTGGAGGCCAATGAGTTTACGGATGCGGTTTTGAAGGATGAACCGGTGCCTTTGCCTATTGAAGGAGGAATTCAGGTTATGAACATTGGTCGGGCGCTTCAGCATGCGCTGCTGAGTGGGAACTTGGTCAAGTTTAATGAGCAGGGCAGATGGGAGTAGATAATGGCTGAAGCGTAAAATTATGCACATTAAACTGCTAGATGGGGGGTATTTAGACGATCCATACGAAGTAGGGGAGTAGCAATTAGATTTCATCAGAAAATTAGAAGCTTGGTAGCACCTATGATATGATAGTGAAATGCATGATAGATGATTGGATTGAGAGCATGTGATTTGATGCTATTCCCAGCCACATTTATGCACAATAATGCAGCTGGTCGCATGATGCATTTACTCCTGACCAATCAAAAAGTGGATGTTTATCCACCCACGAGCATGAATTATCCACCCGAAAATTAACGCGCTTCTTATCTCTCAACCTGAAATCTTCACTTCACCTCACTCCCGTCGCTCAAATCACTCATACCTCAAAATGGGCATCTTCCGCTTGGCCAGGAAAACAGTCTTCACTGGCTTGTTGGGCACATCCACAGCCGCCGCGTACCTCGCTTCTCAAAACCCCGTCATCTCCCCGCTCCCCGCCAACGACCCCATCTGGTCCTCTCGACTCTTCAGAAGGGCTAATCCGAATGGTAACCCTGCTACTCAAGATGTCGTCATCAAGCGCATTCCCTTCAGCAAGATTCGTCCGGAGTTGCTTCAGAATAACAGTGACTTGACTCTTGAGTTCTGTCGTGGAGTTTGGAGCGGTTGGGGTAAGTACCCTCACTGCATGAGTTGAGTCGTCGCTCACCTATTTAGGCTTCGCTATTCAGCGTCGATATGCTGATTTCAAGCACCGAGGTCCCGAGACTGAACAGCAGCTCTGGGATAGCGAGCAACTCGCCACAAGCACCTACGACAAAGGCGCCATTATCACCGATCATTTCGAAGTCGTTGAAAAAACGCCCACTTCCATCACCGTTCGCTGCGGCGACTCACCACGAAACCAGCCCCTGCGCCCTTCTGATGGTCTTTTCCAGATCAGCGCTACTATCGACAAGGCGCATGAGGAGGTTGAGCTGCGACTTAAGAGCGTTTTGTTCTCTAGTGAGGGCAAGGTTGCGGGGAACAAGGGCCCCATGTCTCCATGGGTGACGGAGCTGCATCAGTGGTATGCAAGAATCTGGGCTGAGACTGGTTCTTGGAGACTTCTTAAGTGATGGATGTTATGAGTTATGATATACCATGTAGATCGTGGACAGTTTGCTGAGCAGCTGTTGCACTGACGGAATGAATGAATTTCTCTATCAAATACAAGACGTTTTTTTATGTGTAGTTATTATTATTATTATTTTTTTATTTTTTTTAACTCTTGGGGCTTTAGTCAAAAGACTATCTGGCTCGATGCAGTGGAAGTTTATAATGGTATAAGCATTGGTTGGTATGTCAAGATATCTTGTCCAGAAAGAACCACCAGTCACGACATTCGTTCAGACTTTTCGTCATACAATGAGCCCCGCTCAGTTCACTGTGCCAGTTTGCGTAACCAAGAGAACGGATATGTTCAATAAAATGCCGTATTGCAAGAAAATCGAAAACCACAAAGCTTCATCGGGGGTGAGTATCCAATAAGGACTGGCGAAGGGGAACTCTGTTGCTGATGTAGATACCAGACTGAGAAGGGCGCACTGTAATTAGCCGTTATATCTGGGGCGAGCTACCATGTGCCAGATACACTGTCGCACTGTCTTAGTCATCAAAAAGCGAGTTGAGTTTTTGCGAATTTGTATCTCGCTCGAGAATCTTCGCTGACATATCACGCCGAAGCTTCATCTCTCATCCTTATAATCCTTCAATCCTGCACCAAAAAGTCCATCCACTTTCATAATTTCTCTCCATCCATCTTCAAAAGATCATCATCAGCAACACCATCAAAATGCCTCTCATCGACGCCAACACCCCACCAACCTCCACCGACACTCACTACGTCGTCTACTTCGCTTCAGGCGAGCCCTCATGGTGCCCCGACTGTCGCGATGCACTCCCCGCCCTGAATGCTGTCTTTGGCGGCGCTTCTGATCCTACTGCTTACATTGTCCGTGTGGGTTCGCGTGAGGAGTGGAGAGGGACTCCTAAGAACAAGTATCGCAGTGCGCCTTATAACATCAATGGCGTTCCTACTGTCGTCAAGGTCAAGAATGTAAGTTGCATGACTGGGTTTAATGGGGGATGCGAACTAATGGCATATTTAGGGAAAGGAAGTTGGAAGACTGGGCGATAAGGAGAGTCAAGTTGAATCTTCTCTCCGCAAGCTTGTGAACCAGTGAGCATAGAGCTTTCTATCAGAGTGAAGCACCGTTGGCATCGAGATCGAGAGTGAACTTAGAGTGTCGGACCCTACTTGAGACTGGTCCTTGGTGCGATATCTGAGTGTCTACCAAGCTCACGTTTCGGAAGAGCACCAATATGCAGCTCTGCATGAACCGAAAGCTGAAAATAGAAATGGATAAATGATAGATTTCTTCTTGAACACGTTCTCCAATCATCCAGAGATAATTTGATGCGATTCTAGTTATCATTTTACTCGTGAAGTCGCTCACTTCGTGGGTATACTTTCTATTAAGTCACTCTGGTTACTCTTCGAGCCAATATTTCAAGTTGGATAAAAGATATGCTCAATATATTATCTTCATTTATCTCGAAGGAATGCTATAAGCCTCTTCAGATAATCAATATCTTGAGGGCCGCGTGGCTAAAATTAACATGTAGTTCGATGTCGCTTCGGTTGTTCAACCATACCATCGAAATCAGTCAATTCAATACAAATAACCTCATTCCAACTATGTTGGGAAAGGGCGCTACGAAGGTCTTTAAATCAGTCATCTTGCTCTAGAGCGCATGAATTCATGAGGCTGTTGAAATCCGATACCGGACCATGATGAATCACAGACACGGATAAGGTGATCATCCATGAGAATTCCAGAACCAGATCGTGCGAGTCACATTTAACACTTCTGCTTCTGTTTAATACCTCTTACTCATAATCCTCATTTATTTCTCTCAACTAGAAATATAAAAGTCAAGCGCAACAACGGACCCAATGGCAAGCACCGGACTCCAAGCAAAGCTTCGTGCGCTTCTTGTTCTAGAAGGAGCATCGTACCCAAAAACAGAAATCGCTTCATTCCCAGAAACCCCTCACCAAGCATTCGAGACATGGCTCAACGAGGCCATCTCAGCCAATGTCCCAGAACCTCACGCCGTCACGCTCTCAACAGTCGATGAACAAGGCCACCCCGATGCCCGCGTTCTAATCCTCAAAAACGTCGATCACCGCGGCTGGCACTTCGCCATCAAAGCCAACAGCCCCAAAGGGCGACAAATCTCAGCAAACAACAACGTCGCTCTTACGTTCTACTGGCCCAAAATCGGACGACAGATTCGTCTACGGGGAAAATCAAATGCTTTGCCTAGAAGTGAGTGTGATCAGGATTGGACGGCTCGATCGGCTATGGCCAAGATCACTGCCAAGGTGTCGAAGCAGAGCGAACCACTTAATGACCCGCATGAATTGGAAGCCAAGATGGCGGAAGCCGTTAAAAGTCATGAAATTGAGGGACAAGAGCCAAGTTCTGAGGGATGGATGGTTTATGCGGTTGCTCCGCAGACGGTTGAGTTCTGGCAAGCTTCTAGTGATCGTCTGCATCAGAGATTGAACTACAATTGGGATCTTGCGCAAAGCACATGGAACAAAGAAGCTCTTTGGCCATAAACTGCTTCATCCATACAACACATCAATCTCGATCTTGACTCATAGGGGAAGAGTCTATCTATGCGTGCATATAGGCTGGGTATAGCACGATTCGCTCCCCCTTATCCAATTAGCGGGCTTACGCGTCCTCTACCGTCGCCCAAAGTCTAGACCCAAGCCTCAACAAGCTACTCTTATAAAACACATCCAACTTCGGATCTTGACATGCCGTTTATTAAACCATAAAAAAAAAGACGCAAATGCGAAAAAGGGAGGTCGGTAGTTAGCTCAACGGGGCAGTGCAACAATGCGGCAGTGCCTGATCGCCAAAATGTTAATCACGGCATTGCCCGCGGGGCTGTGTTTTTTGTAATTTCACAAGATAACACCTTTTTTTCAGAAAAGGTTCTCTTGGAGAAAGTCAATTTGCTGAGGAATAAGTCATGAAGATACATCAGTCGAATGTCCCGCCAAGTTCCATATTGCACATTAATGACCGCACTTCAAATAGTCCCTCTTGTCATTCGGAACTCGGCTCTTGTATGCAGGTACCTTGATAGTAGTAACTCGGCGCTTGGCTATGAGATAATTCCTGTCCTGCCTGGTTTTATAAGTCTTGTCGCCAAGGGTATTCGGCACATTCTATACGAGAGGTTATTAGATTGATCTCTCGGCATGAGTCACCCCCACAAGCACATTGACACATGCTTTTGTTCCTTGGCCGTGTTAGTTTGGAAAAGATTTTCGTTTATCATTTCTTGGGATTTAATCAGGGCAAGTTTTACAAGTTCATGATTTGTATATATCGCTGATCCCCCCCAACTTTCTGCGCAGAGCTTTACTTGTAATACACACCAAATTATTCTGTTCAATTCGATGAACGACTCTTTTGTTGCAGTTTACCTACCTTTCGCAAATCTGGAGACGTCGCTGGAACTTCTCCTCTTGAGAGGAATCGCCAAGTCTGAAGCAGCAGGCTTTGATCCGCCTTAAGTTTGTACGAACCTGATGATATTCCAGTGAGATAGATCAAGCTGACCGTTAAGATCTGGTACAAAGTCTTGAGAACAGAAATCGAATGTTCCATCAACCGATGTCAACACCATGGCCCGCCGCGAAATTAACTTCCTCAGCCGTCTTGGCCTACGCAACGGCAAATCCCGAGCGCGAACCGCGACATGGCAACTAAACCCGAATAGGGCATCAAAGAGCACAGCAGAAGATATTCTTCGATGGATTGCGTCCATGGCTCCTGATACGGCGCTTGCACATTTGGTGACAAGCAGCGATGGTATTTCTGAGGCTGAAGCTACTGCGAGGCGACGCATTCATGGGCAGAATGTTGTTTCTTCGAGGAAGCCTCAGTCTTGGTTTATGCTGTTGCTAAGCGTTATTCCGAATCCGTTTAATATCTTGTTGATGTTTTTGGCGATTCTTAATGTTGCGATGCCGGATCCTAGCTGGGTGAGTTATCTTGGTTCGTTTGGTTGGAGGAGATTTGCGCTAATTGGTGATTAGGATGGTTTTGCTGTTCTCATGGTCATGATCGTTATCTCCGTCGCCGTACGCTTCTGGCAAGAATTCCAAAGCGGCGTCGCCATCTTTCGTCTCCAAACCGCTATCATTCCCAAGATTCGAGTCCGTCGACCTGCAACCTACACCGATGAACTTCAACTCTCTTGGACAGAGGGCACGGTTCTCGAGACTGACCTTGTTCCCGGTGATATAGTCATTCTGGTTCCTGGTGCAATCGTTCCAGCTGATTGTCTTATCCTTGAGTCATCGTACTTGAGGATTAGTCAATCTGCTTGGACCGGTGAGAGTGAACCTGTGGGTAAGGACGCAGGACCTCATGATGCGAAAGAGGCGTTCTCGATTTTTGACTTTGGTAATATTGCGCTTATGGGGACGAATATTGTGAGTGGTCATGGTGTTGGACTTGTTCTTCGGACGGGCGATGGTAAGTGTCTCCAATCTGCTCCCGGAGTTTGGGCTAACAGTTCTAGATGCTATGATCGCTACCATGGTCAAGGAAGTTGAAAAGAAGAGACGGCCCAATGCCTTCCAGAAAGGTATTCTCAACGTAACTTGGATGCTCATTGGATTCATGGTCGTCATGGTTCCTATCGTAAGCAATTCTCGAACCCATCCGCTTACTTCTACTGACCATGGCTCAGGTTCTGTGCATCTCCGGCAAGGTCACCGGAGACTGGAAGAACGCGGCGCTCTTCAGCATCAGTGTCGCAGTTGGTCTCGTCCCCGAAATGCTTCCTGCCATCGTCAACGCCAATCTCGCTCGCGCCGCCCATCAACTATCCAAGAAGCAAGCAATCGTCAAGCGTCTCGACTCGGTTCAGAACCTCGGTGCTATGACTGTTCTGTGCAGCGACAAGGTATGTATCCCGTTTAAGCGACTTGCTTCCTAGCTAACGGCGAGACAGACGGGAACTCTGACCAAGGATGAGCTCTCGGTGCACAAGTACTCCAATGCCGAAGGAGAAGATAACCTCAACATCATGGAACTAGCAAAGGTCGACTCTCGAATCCAGGGTAACAGCGGCAACAACATGGACAGAGCCATTCTCAACTATCATCTCCCCAACGGCGATGAAGTCGGTGTAGCCCACTACGAGCAAGTACGCGTCATTCCCTTCGACTTTGAACGTCGTCGCTCAGGTTGTATCGTCCGCGGTATCACAGGCCAATACCTCCTCATCGTCAAGGGCGCATTCGATGAAGTCCTCACTCGCTGTTCATCCATGCGCTCTGCTGGTAAGAGTGAGTATCTCAGCACTGAAATGCAGGCCCAATGGAGGAAACTTGCGATGCAGAAGAACATGGAAGGATACCGCGTTCTTCTCGTAGCATCCCGCGTTCTCGGCAAGTCTTACGTTGACGAACTTGACATGCTTGAGACAAACATGACTCTCGAAGGAATGATCAGTTTCTCCGATCCACCCAAGGACGACGCAAAAGACGCCATCGCCAGCCTCACCGAGCTCGGGGTCCAAGTAAAGGTCTTGACCGGTGACTCCCTCCCCGTCGCCCTCAACATCTGCCGCTCCCTCGAACTCCTCCAACACTCCGAAGCAATGGACGACGACGCAGAAGCTATTTCTGGCCCTGAGCTAGCCCTCCTCCAAGACTCCGACGAATTCGACCTCGCCGTCGAACGATGCAGCGTATTCGCCAAAGTAACCCCCAAGCAGAAAAGTCTAATCGTTCTCGCTCTTCAAAAAGCCGGTAATTGCGTTGGTATGCTCGGCGATGGTATCAATGACTGCGGTGCGCTCCGAGATGCAGATGTTGGAATCTCTGTTGATTCTGGAGCCGGTGTTGCGAAGGATTGTGCGGATTTGATCTTGACGGAGAAGGGACTTTCGATTATTGTGAGGAGTGTGGTTTTGGGAAGAATTACGCATGGGAATACTATCAAGTATATCAAGATGGTGGCTTCGTCCAATTTTGGTAATGTTTTTAGTATTCTGGCGGCTAGTGCTTGGCTGCCTTATACACCTGTGAGTACTTATCATTCTTTGACGGGAGTATGCTAACTTGGATGTAGATGACCAGCATTCAACTTCTTGCTCAGAATTTGCTCTACGATATCAGTCAGATCGCCATTCCTTGGGATCGCGTTGATGAAGAGTATCTAACCCAGCCAAGGAGATGGAACGCGATGGGTAAATCTCTTGATCTCTTTCGAAGAGCACGTCTAACAAGCAGCAGATATCCTCAAGTTCATCATTGTCCTCGGTCCCACGAGTTCGGTCATCGACATGTGCACTTTCCTTCTCAACTGGTTCTTCTACGGCATCCGAACTACCGACGACAATGTCAAGCTCGCACAAACACATTGGTTCCTCCAAGGGTAAGCTATCCTCAAGCCTTGCCATTTCACGCCACTAACAGCTACAATAGTCTTCTCACCCAGACTCTGATCGTCCACTTGCTGCGTACAGCGAAACTTCCCATTATTCAGAGCCGCGCAGCACCTATTCTTGTGTTCTCGACTGCATCCATCATGGCTATTGGTTTCGTCCTACCCTGGATTCCGGCTTTCAGGCCCGCGTTCAGCTTTGCTCAACCAGCACCGACTTTTGTTGGATTTTTGGCTGCTGAGTTGTTGCTTTATGCTGTGGAGGTCCAGGTTGTCAAAATGATTTACATCAAGGTATTTGGTACTTGGCTATGAGCTGAGCTTCTGAAATTGGTGATCAATCTCTTTGCAGGTGCTGCAAAGTGGAGGAGGGATAGGGTTTTTTATCGGTTCGCCCGGTTTTCCCTATTCTGTAATAGTAATTTATTTCTTTGATACCTAAATATATGCCTAATTGTTATTTTCTCTAACTTTCTAGTATATACCGCGTGCAGAATGAATCTATAATCAATTTAGTCCATCATTCTCGGCGATGCCTCAGTTTCCGTGCCCATTTGCCGATCAGTTCCTCGGAACAAGAGCCAATCGGATGCGTTGAATTGCCGAACCTTCAGCAGCAGATCCAAATGACGAAGAGGAACAAAGACACTGAGAAACGGCTTCTGGAGTAGAAAATACGGTGATAATTAAGGGATAAATAGATTTAGTAGCATTTAAACAGGAGGCTTACATTATCTGCCATTATCTGGTAGATATTTGTAAAGTTGTTCTCTTTGCTACGACCAAAATCTCTCCAATGGCAGACAAAGAAAGCCTCAATTGACCAATCATAGGCCACACAATTGAAGTGCCGAGGAGCAAACAACACTATTCCCAACAAAGAAAGGCTTCCTCGGAGCTCATGAACGTTCACATCTGGGGTAAATCCGGGGCATCCTACTATCCGACCTAGTAGTTGTATCTTGATACAAATACTCACCTTCTACTCCTCAACCATCACATCCTCATTCAGTTTCGATCTTGGTCAAGTTACAATGGCTCTCACAGAACTCTTGATCTCCCCCTGGGCCCCCGTAGCCCTCGCCGTGGCTTTCATAGCCTGGTATATCCTCCCATGGATCGGCAACTCCAATCTCCGCGGTATCCCCGCTCCTTTCCCTGCGCAGTTCACCAACCTTTGGTTACTGTCTACATGTCGTCGTGGAAAGCGTTATGAGATTGTTGATCAGGTTCATAAGAAGCTGGGCGTTTTGGTTCGCATTGCGCCGAACCATGTTAGTGTTGCTGATGCAGATGCTATCAACACTATCTACGGACACGGAAATGGTTTCCTAAAGGCGTAAGTCCAATCTAGCACTATAGTATGAGGACGAGGAGCTAACGAATTAGTGACTTTTATGATACCTTCGTCTCTATCCGTCGGGGTCTTTTCAACACTCGCAACAGAGCTGAGCACTCTCGCAAGAGAAAGCTCGTTTCGCATACTTTTGCGCCCAAGTCTGTTTTGGAGTTTGAACCTTATATCCGACAGAACCTCGATATCTTCATCAACCAGTGGGATAGCATCGCTAGCAACAAGGAAGCTGATGGTTATGGAAGCGTTGACTGCCTGAACTGGTGTAAGTAGTCATTAAACTGAGTTTCGAAACGTACTGACATGGATAGTCAACTTCCTTGCATTTGATATCATCGCCGATCTCGCTTTTGGCAAGCCCTTTGGTAAGTTCAGTCAGAGGCTTGGTCAGTACATTGCTAACATTAGTAGGCATGCTTTCAACTGGAGCCGACATCGCTGAAGTCAAGGCCTCTCCCACCAGCCCAACCATCTACGCCCCAGCCGTCGAGATCATGAACCGTCGTGGCGAAGTCTCCGCCACTCTCGGCTGTCTCCCCCAACTCAAGCCCTATGCCAAGTATCTCCCCGACCCCTTCTTCAGCCAAGGTCTCCAAGCCGTCGAGAACCTCGCTGGCATCGCCATCGCCCGCGTCAGCGAGCGTCTCGAGCGCGGCGGTGATTCTACCCGCAAAGATCTTCTGGCTCGTCTTATGCAAGGTCGCGATGAGAAGGGCGAACCTCTTGGTCGCGATGAACTCACCGCTGAAGCTCTTACCCAACTCATCGCTGGAAGTGATACTACTTCTAACTCTTCTTGTGCGCTGCTGTACCATGTCGTCAGAACTCCTGGAGTCATGCAGAAGCTTTATGAGGAGATTTCTTCTGTTGTTCCTGAAGACGTTGCCATTCCTGACTACGAATCAGTCAAGCATCTTCCCTACCTCGGCCACTGCATCAACGAGACTCTTCGAATTCACTCCCCCTCTGGTATCGGTCTGCCCCGTGAGATTCCTCCCAACCACAAGGGCGTTACTCTTCACGGACGATACTTCGGTCCCGGCACTATTCTCAGCGTCCCCACTTATACGATTCACCACTCTACCGAAATCTGGGGTCCTGATGCTGATGAATTCAAGCCTGAGCGTTGGGAGACTTTGACTGATGAGCAGAAGACTGCTTTCATCCCCTTCAGCTATGGACCGAGATCTTGTGTCGGCAGGAATTTGGCCGAGATGCAGATGAGACTCATCGCCACTACTTGGATCAAGCGATATGATGTTCGTTTGAGACAGGATGTTATGGAGACTAGGGAGGGATTCTTGAGGAAGCCTATGGGCTTGGATGTTGGATTGGCGCGACGATGAAGGGATTGTAAAAGAAACAAATTGCATGTAAAATCATAGGCGCAGCGGATTTAAATGATACTTATGACTTCATACACAAGTAGGCCATCTCTTCGTGAACCCAATCACACCTCTAGCGTCCTTTGCACCACAGAGCTCTGATCTTATCACTCCATCGGCTCATCCCCTATCGGTCTGATGAGCAGCCAGAGGACCTTCCTCATACCCTTCTCTTCCTTATCATCCTTGCGTCTATCCTTATCAACCTTTCGCATCTCTTTCTCATACTCCTTCTCGCACTTTTCCCTCTCTCTATCCAGCTTCCTCAACTCCCTTTCCAACTTCCGAGGATCATCTGCGTGCTTTCTTTGCACCTTTGCCAATTCTTCCTCTACTTTTCTCATGTCTTTCTCAAAGTCTTTTCGAGCCTTTCCAGAATCTTCAGTCCAATCGTCATGTGCCTTGGCTCTATCTTTGGTCATCTTCTTCTCCTCTTTCTTTCTCTGTCGTTCACCCGTTGAAGCATGCATTTTGCTTATTAAGTTATCCGGAACATGCAAATCAGATAAGGGAGTTAGTTCCAATGGTGCAATCCATGGCTCAAGAGCCTGAAACCTTCGTTGCTGTGCAGTAACCGAAGACTGCATCGATGCAACTTCCAACGGTCCAAGAACCATGCCATTCTTCTCAATCTTGCCCTTGTTATCCAGAATGGGGATCTGAGCATAACGAGCAACTGCATCCAATTTCGCAAACTCAGCTTTGAGACGTCTAGGCATGAAAAGCTCTTTGTTGGCTTTGCTGATGCAGAGTTCACTTCGAGATTTACTCATAGCGTAGGTCGAGAGAGTAGCTGCCGCATTGACCGAACTACCGACGATTTGTGCGGTATGTAGCGGTATCATTGATACGATACCGCCTACCATTCCCAGTATCTGAACTGGTGGACTAGTGACTGCCGCACGATTGAGGTCATCGAGGAATCTGAGGAAGACTTCTCGGGGAAGATGATATCTATCTTCGAGGATAGGTGGGAAGGCTCGTAGGAAGGGGGAGCCAATTTTCGAGCTTGTTGCGGGAATGGCAATGGGCCTCTCTGATGGAAGAGGTGTAGGTTGTTGAAGTGTTGGAATGGGTAGAATACGAGGACGGCTATTATAGGAGAATGCTGGTTCTGAAGTTGTTGCAACTAGCCTGGAGTATGGCGGAGGCGCATCAGGGTATGAGTGACTGCGAGAATCCATATTTCTAGCCATATCATCAACGACAAGTTTCGTGATATTGATTGAAAGATCAATGAATGGTACATGCTGATGCCAGACCATTTATATAGCCAACATGTTATCGATCTTTTGGTAGCTGAGGGTGTCTGAGCTAGAGCAGAATCAGTTAGTCATTCGACCTGGAGACCTGTTGGCAAAAGCTTGAGCAAATCGTCTTATCGGATTGGCTGGTGCTCACAAGGAACTCCATCTGGAATTCCCTTTATGTTTTAGAAAGAGAGCATCATATTTCTACAAGGCTTTCTCGGCACTTTCGGCAGCTGATCATTATTAGTTTGTCTTGTAGAGCTTGATAGGCGATAAAGCAGTACGGCATGTGAGTGGCTGCGGGTTACCTCTTGTGGCATCCCTCTGATTATGAGGCTAGTACACATCGGGTAGTATAGCGCGAGGTACAAACTAGAGCCAACAAGTATGCAGAAAGTAACTCGTATTAGGTAGAGGGCATAGTTTAGCTCTCAATGATTACTCTGACCCCTTTACTTCCACTCTCGGTCATCGGAATGAACATGTCGTGGTCATAGCGAATATCCCTCTCCGTTGTCTCATATAGACGCATATACGGCATCACTCTCAAAACCAGAGCTGTAAGAGAGAGGTATAACTCGCACAGTGCGAGACTAAGAAAATGTTAGTAAAACCTCTATTTCATGGAATAATGGTGTATCTCGCTTTTTACCAAGACATCCACGACTGCCCTTCGAAAACGCAATCATAGACCGTTCCAGATCCTTTCTGATCTTGTTGTCCTCATCGATCCATCGTTCAGGGGCAAAAGTATACGAGTCTGGGAAAACAGCCTCGTCGTGGTGAGAAATGGCTGCTGACATGCCGATTGCATAGCCTCGAGGTAGCACCAAAGTCGTCGGTTTTTTGTTGAATTCTCCGCGGTACACAAGGTCTTCTGTTGTCGGCACGCGGGCTGTGCGGCTGGAAACGCCGTAGGATAGACGCAGACCTTCATTGATGACAGCTCCAAGATATGGGAGTTGCTCCAATGCCGTCCAAGAAGGGAGATGGCGTGGATCATCAACAACTTGTTTCAGTTCATCTTGTAGCTTCGTAAGAGTTTCAGGCCGTGATAAGAGAAAGTATGTTATCACAGCCAACGCCCAACTTGTCGTCTCAGTTCCAGCGTTGACGATAGTAACAGCCTCTTCAACAAGACGATCTTGTTTCTTCTCACTTTCATCAAGCTCAGATTGCAGCAGATCTGCAAAAATAGTCGGTCGATCATAAACAATGCCAGAATCCAGGTCGTTTTTCGTCTTTTGAACGCGCGACGGGATATCGATTTGTAGCGTGCGAATGAGAAGCGCAGTGTCAGCTGGTAGGTAGTCGACAAGATATTTACCTAGCTTCACGCTAGAAACAAGAATCGGGAAGAAACGCAAGAAGAACACTGGTTTGAGTACCGCGAGTGTAGCTTCGCGGTAATTAGGTTGCCACTGGTTGCGTGATAGTAACCCAAAGGCTTCGCCGAAGCAATAGCTTGAAATGGCGTCAGATGTGAAACAGCTGTATGCATGCGCAATTTCAAAAGGTTTGCGTTCCTTCTCATCCTTGTTCTCGGCCAAGAGTTTGTTGCAGAGTGTTTGTGCCAGGTTGTGGACTTCTTGTTCAAGACGGGCAATCATGGCTCGTGAGAAGAACTTGGCGACGGGCGCACGCCTGGCACGGTGGAGATCGTGATCAACTGTACCGAAAGCATTTCCTGTACCAGCTGCGGAGCCGTTGACTTGGTGGAAAGGCTTGTCGCGTTTGCGACCGCCGACTGCGTAAATCTCGTCCGAGAAGGCCATGTCAGCGCAGTGCAGCTCATTGGGGTTGATCCGAACAATAGGCCCTAGGAAAGGATTAGAATGATTTTTTCTTCATTGACGAACTGCCGCTACCATATTTCTCGTGCATTTGTTTAATGGCATGGGTATAGCGACCGACGAGGATCACATCGTAGTAGAATTCGGGCAGATATGTTGCTGCCGCAAGTTTTGGACCAGGTACCTTGCTCAGCGGGTGAAAAGGCGAGATGTTGTATAAGGCTTGCAAAAGTTTAAATGCAAGCCAAGATAATGTCAAAGACACTATCCAGTCTCGGACTGTCAGCGACGTTATGCTGCCCTGAAAGGCTGACCAAGTGGCGTCTGCCATCGCGTCTCAAGCTTAACAATATCGCAACGGGGATTGGCGGAGAAAGGCAGAAGAATAAAGGATTTTTAAATAGAGATTGATTGAATGTTCATTCCTTCAATCACATGATTAATGTCCGTCTGCCCTCTCGCTTACTCAGAACAATGTAACCCTTGAAACAATTATTTGGCTTTATGGGGCTGAATTCTTCAATGCCGACCCACAGTCCTCCGCGCCAAGAGGACGTGCTTGATGAACCCACTTACCATAGATCCTAAAACCCTGTAAGGCTGGTAGTTAACTAGTCAACTCGACTACTAAATTGACTGCCTTGCTAAACATTTAAACGTTTATAGCTACCAGCAGAAAGAGTGAGCTAGGCGAATATGTCCTTTATACTGAAATACAGCACTGGTATTATCGTCCAATCCAGGTTTCGGTGAAGCTCTACATGATAACCTCGTATTGAGAAGGGAGTTAAACAAGAGTAAGCCAATATTATTAAAAAGCCACTCAAAAGCCCAGGGGGTAATTGCGTTCGTAAACAGAAGTCTTGAGAGTTTTAGATCTTATATGGGGCGTTGATGGATCAGGGAGGAAGCATGTCAAAAGATAAATGATTGGACTCAGCTACAGCCGTAAAGTGCTTGAAGGGCAGGCAAGTCGACCTAAGAGGGCATAGAGAGATCGACTTGAAGGCTCAGACATTTATGTCACATTAGTTCAAGACTTGTATTGCTTGCTTTCATTGCTGGGACCAACAGACACAGCTTCATCAAGCTTCTACCATTACAGCAGTGTCCTTACGAAAGTCTGGTTAAAGGTTCGAAGCTACGGTTGATGTAACTCTCCAGTTCCCAGCTTGGAGGTTCTGAAAGCCTCAACACACGGTGTCCCTTCGGTGATCTGGCGATGACGAATTCTGCGTCTAAGTAGTGTAGTAGATGTACCGCTCTGCGGTTCCAATCAACCTAGGGTCCTAAATGACAGTTGCTGCATTTGTAATTATTTCTCCTCGATTGTTTTCCTCCTCAAGTAATTTTTGTTGCGTCAGATGATACGTGTTTAGATTTAAAAGTACATTTAAGGTTAATCTTAAGGTTCTGGGTTACATTTGCGTCGCAACCAGCTTGGCCACCGTCTGTGACTTCTCTCCCGTTGGTCGCGAGTTGATTGTCCGAAGTGATATTAGGCAATTGACGGAAAGGTTATCAACAACAACACATATATGTTCACGGCGCCTTCAACTGCACTAGTGATTTGAGAAGTTAGACCAGTCTAAATAGTCAGCGCTTGCTAACTGTCATAAAGACTTTTATCCATCCCTGCTGTCCACGGTCATAATGGTCTATATGTACTCTAAACGGAGCAAGCATACGGTCAGCATTACGGGGTGCCTTATCCGAGAATAGTGGACAAAAGGCTGTTTGGACGTGAACAGATTGAGCTCCCCCATCGTGGGTATGAATTTGCGAATTAATAACAGTCAGTTATTGGTTACCCTAAAATCTTAGATGCATATACCTAGGGCATCCGGTTAAATCGCCATCTGACACGTTTCTCTTCACTTGTTTGTCGCTCACCCAACCTCGAGTCGACCTCGCGGGATACCTCCCATGAAAAGTAGTAAATCCATGCCGAGAAATACTTATTCCATCTATCTACTCTGTATCTTTTAGCCTCAATTGTGCCTGGTTAAGATACCTGTTAATTTTGGTGTAGCCTGTAGGACCCTGCGCCCTAGGGCTGCAGAGCCAAGGGCTTGTCAAATCCCCTTCCAGCAATGATGAACAAGTGCCTCGGCGCAACACTACCAACAGAGCTTGCTCCGGCTTAGCTTTAACAAGGGTTCTTGAAGTTTGTCTCTATCCCATCACTTATACGGGATAGGCACTAAGACAATTTCGACCGTATTTTTCTGCTTATCTTTTTTGTTATAATCTCGTGTCCTTGCCCTTCTTTTCCCTCCGCTTATTCCCTGTGTTCCAGAAGATCACCAGAACCAGGCACGAAAGCGGGCTACGAAATCATGCAGATCTCTTTTGGAATACTCGCTGCTTTAATAAGCGCATCGTCGCTAGTTGCTGCCTCACCGACTCAATCCGCTGACGATCTCATGCTAGATCTCAACGGCAAGGCGGCGTCTGCACTAGAGAATATCCAAGCACCAAAAAGCCGCAAGAAGTGTACAATCGCCAACGCCGAATTGCGTCGAGATTGGTAAGCTGACCTCCCCAAAGCCTTCCACCGCTACTAACAATCGCTATAGGAAAGCCCTCTCGAAGAAGGAGAAGAAGGCTTATATCAATGCCGTCTTATGTCTGCGAAAGAAACCTTCCAAGGCGGACCCTTCTTTCGCACCTGGCGCACGCACCAGATATGATGATTTCGTCGCTGTCCACATAAATCAGACTAGGAGCATCCATGGAACAGTGAGTATCGTGTTTCGCGAGGTGTTATTGGCATCTAATAGTATTTCAGGGAAACTTCTTCACTTGGCATCGATACTATACTTGGGCTTATGAGAAAACTCTTCGAGATGAGTGCGGCTACAAGGGCACCCAACCGGTGAGTAGATCCCGGTACCGGTATAAGGAAATTCAAGGTTCTAATAGATTGCAGTATTGGAACTGGTTTGAGACTGGCGACTTTGCAGCCAGCCCTGTCTTTGACGGTTCCGAGACCAGTATGAGCGGTGACGGCGAGTTCTTCAAGCACAACGGTTCTATTTCCGGCGCAGGAGCCATTTTCCTCCCCAGCGGTAATGGAGGCGGCTGTATCAAGAAAGGCCCCTTCGCCGGTGCAATCGCCAACCTTGGACCTCCCTCTCCCGGTATGGATGGAATGAAAGCCACCACGACTCCTCTCGAGTAAAATCCCCGCCGTATACGTAGAGATCTGAGCCGTTACACCATTGAGAAGTGGATGACGCTCCCCAACTTATATAACATCACTCTCGGCGACGCTTCTCACAGCATTCAGGCCATGCAGGATGAGTTTCAAGGACGGTTTACGGATGGATTCTTGGGCTTGCATGCAGCTGGTCATTTTGCCATGGGCGGTGACTCATCTGATCTCTACTCTTCACCAAATGAACCTGCTTTCTTTTTGCACCATTCTATGGTCGACCGCATATACTGGATCTGGCAGGCCCTTCACCCGAAGCAGGCTCGAGACATTGCTGGCACTATCACTATTTCGAACAGGCCTCCTAGCCGGGACGCTTTGAAGTCTGATCCTCTGAATATGGGAGTTAATGCAGCTGAAATCACTATCGATGATGCGCTTGATACTTTGAGCGGCTCACCCTTTTGTTATATCTATCTCTAAGAGCTAAAAGCATGAATCTAAATTTTATTTATTCTTTATCTTAGCAATAACCGCTCTATTTCCTACCGACTTGTCCATAAAACCAGGATAAATCTAGCCCAGCTCACTAGGTGACAAGAACAAACCTAGAACTTTACCACCCAGCAAGAATTAGAACGTTTAATTAGAAGCACGCTAGAACCCCAAGATTCATATAGTTTCCATCGTGTTGCAATAGAGACGCCTGTCACAGGACTCCACCTCGACGGAAGCCAGTCTAGCTCTATTATAATTGCTAGATTTGACCTAGTCAACGCCTCAACATTCCTGTCATGTCGACTATTGACTTAAGTCAGGTCAAAGTCACGCCACTTGATTGAGTGCTAAGCCAAGGCAATTCCTTTGTAAAAGACTACAACTGAACCAGACCGCTGGATTGATTGATCTAATGAAGCTTATGATATACGAGCGAAACATGTCGAGCTAGGGCATTGGGAAAAGCTGGATCGAATTCTGCATACTTAATGGGCCTGAATACTTCCTCATCTATTGTTATAGACAATAGCGTTTTCATTATGTTGAGCAAAAATGGTTTCTTTGAAGAAAGTTCTGACGCTGCTATTCATCAGCACAGCGAGCGCGTTACCAGCGGCGGACAGCAATGGCAAACTCTCTGATTTGATGCTTAACAAGAGAGACGTCCTTGACCCAAGAGCAGGTATATAAACCTCCTATACAACGCAACTAAACTAACAGTCCGCCTTTCTCAGTCTGCAAAGCCAGTGGTCCAATGTACCACCTCCACAACCGTAACCCCCATCGCTGGAACTACTTCCTTCAAATCGAAAGTTACAACGACTACTCTAATCGGCGTCACTACCGTTAGAACCACCACCTTCCCCGTGACCGTGACCACTACGACAAAGACCGATTTGACTACAGTTACCCAGACGAGCACCGCTCTAGTTACTGACGTCACCACAAGACACTTACGAACACGGTGACGAATCGAGTCACTAACACAAAGGCAGTTCAGGTGGCTGTGGCGGATGTTAAGCAGATAACTCAGAGGATTACTAAGGGGGTCACCACGACTGTTACAGTCGATGTTGATACAACGGTTACAACAGATGTTACTGACGCTTCCATCGTTGATGTTCTGATTACCATCTCAACCACGTTTTCTACTTTGTAAGTACTTACCAAACATTATCTGTAAAGGGGGATATACTTACAATGAAACATACAGTGTTACGTGAGTCTCTGCCAAGGTGACCTTGGAATGTTATTTGTTACTAATAGTCATTATAGAGCACCAACTCCTACAGTGTATGTTCCTGGTAGTAAGTCCTTCCCCTCACCAATACTGCTGAGGCCTCACTGACACATGCTCAGCGGAGGTCCATTGTGACGTTATTGGTTATGGAGACAGCAACTATTGGAGTTGGGGATCTGGTGAATCCATCAAAGATCCTAGCTTCAGTGTATGCCGGGACTTTTGCTCCAGCGATTCGGAAGCCGCCAGCTTCAGATTCAACTCTAACGAGTGCTCGTGCTACAATGGCACAGTGTGAGTCAAAACAATTCTAGGAGGAAATCCCAGTGCCAGGTACGATCTTGGTTTGTACTCAGTACTAACTTCAATACTAGGAGTGTTGTGGTTACGCCAGATGCTTCAGCTCCTTGGACATGGTACGACATGCTCTGTGGTTCCACGAACAAGGTAGGTCCAACCATCAAACTTGAAATTCAACCTGAATAATACTAACTCTCCCTAAGCCTTCCAAGCGAGCGGTGAAGGCGGCACAAATACCTGATTATTTACCCAGCAAAGCCCCCAGCGACGTCAGCAGTGCCTGTTCATGCCTGATCACCAGCCCCGCAGCTCCAACGACCATAACTATCACCGCCAAAGCTTCCAAGACTGTCACAACAACACAGACCAGGACAAATACTTTCTCCGTTAACAAACTCAGGAGCACGTTTGTCACAGACCGGAAGACTAGTACTTCTACGCAGTCCAGTAAAACCACAAAAACAGGCTCTCAGACTGTAACTCAAACGAATCGAAAGAGTGCGACGGTAACGAAGCCTGTTACTGTCACGGTTACGAACTTCAATACTGTTACTGTCACCAACAATAATGTTGTTGAGACTACGAACTATATCACGCTTTACTTCACGAATGTCAATACTGTTGCTGAGACGGATTACAACACTGTTGTTGTTACTAATGCGGAGGACTTCACGGTCACTCAGTATTACACGACTGTGGAGGTTTCTATGGCTACCAGTGTGATTACACCGGATGCAGTTACTGTGACCAGTGGAACAACTACTGTTTGGGGTTCTTGAGAAAGCTACTTTATGCCTTGGGTCCAGTTTGTTTAGTCTATCCTATGGGAAAAGAGGGTATATCAGGAAACTCTGTTTAACACACTGTTAAGAAACATTATCCATCTCGAACTATCTCTCATGCAATAAACTCAATATTAGCACACTTCTATCTAAAGAAATATTTAGACTATACACAAATCAACTACAGGGTTTCTTTCCCAATCGCTGTAACCAAATGTGATCCTCCTCCACCATGGGGAAGTACCGTCCCCTTGACACCACTTCCTCTGTCTGAACAGATACCAGTCCCCTCCATTCTCACAGCTCATATTATACAGTCCAACGCGTTCATACACTCTAGCCTCTTCAATAACAGGTGTGAGAACAAGACACTCGATGCTTCGCCCATCTGCCGTTGATAAAACAGGTAACAAAAATATTCTCCGATCCGTGATGGAGTCTTCGAGGTAATCTGCGTGTGTTATAGTGAACCCGCGATTGTCTGCGCCCTCAAAGGTGAGTTGATATTTGCACCAATCTCCATCAGAATAGTCCTGCGGGGACCAGTCCACGTGTTTGAAAGAACCTCGAACTTGAAGGACCACTGATCCTTGGTGTATATCCCCAGTTGGGCGCGAAGGATCAACCAGGTCGACTGAGGCGTGGATGATGTTGATGTGATGATTACATCCTGAGTTGCAAATCATCGAGTTAATGTCCACGCCAACTCCTGTGACAGCCATCCAAGACCAACTTGGAGCGAGGCAAGGATCCGGTCTCGATTGGCCACCGCCGTTGCAAGACGACCGCCCCAACAGTTCGTGAACTAGATTACTCCTCCACAAGCCAACCAGATACTCATCTCCCAACGCTGGGCGCAGGTTCTCTGCTATTCCAACGATAGCGACTACCTTATCCGTATCTTTTGTAAGACATGCTCATGAGTAAACCTCCGGAGCGCGAATCTATTTATCTCTAGGCTCGAGCCCGGTTTTGACGGACTGTAGATCTGTATTCTCAATGAATTGCGAAGGCATTTCAACCGCTGGGAAAGACTCGCAGACTTCGTGCGTGGCGCAGCGGTAAAATATCTGATGCCCTGTGAAGTATAGGCGTTTTGTTGAGAGAAATCGCTCTTGCTCTTGAGGATAGGTGACTGTGTTCCACGTTATTGATCCATAAGCGGTTATTACGAGGCAGTACGGCTCGGGGATTCCAGTAGACCCTCAGGAGCAGTCAATGATAGGTGCTTTACCTCCCAGTGGACTACGACTGCAGAAAAGACCTTCTGTACCATCGCGTTCGTGTGCTGCGACGATGGTTAAGGCAGAATTCCCATAGACCTCAGCCACCATGTGTGCTTCAGTCGTCCAGTCTTCAGTAGAATCCTGTATGATGCAGAGCGAGTCGATCCAGATATAGGAGTAGTTAAGCCAGCGACAAACAGCTATGGCATCGCGAAAGGTCTTAGGGAGTCTTGAAATAAGCGTTCCTTGGAAGAGTTCATTTTTTGTTGTTGATGTGAGCTTCAGAATATTGGCTCGTCCCCAACAGTGGCTTAGAGCAACGTAAGGAAATGGTCCGGAGTGGTGGTCCTGATTTGTAATGACACTGAAGTGGGTATCGTGAATCTTGACGAGTCTCGTAGGGATTCAGAACTTTGAAGCCTTGCACGCCTGATGCTTCTCCAAGCAATCCCGGTGCCACCTTTGGACTAGATTGCGACCAGTCGCCGAGTTTGCGGAGTAGCTGATCCCATATTCACTAGACAGACTGTCTTGCTTGGGAAACTCTAGGGACTTCCAGACATCTACAAGGTATTGTCAGTTCATCACATAGATGGATGATAACTTGGTGCTCATATAAGCTAAGGGAAGCAGTGCATAGTCTACGGATGTGCCGTATACGTTGTCAGATAAGGTCGTAGAGACTCTCCAAACCGGCTTCGTGAGGTTCCCGTGCCTCTTGTGGATGTTGAAGGTCAACAGAAAGTCAGATTTGACACGCGCATCTTTCATCTGTTGCACAATGTGTGTGCAGAACGCACATTTGGTAAACTGCGATGAAGCTAGGAGCTTAGCGATGCTGGGAGAGTGAGTAGGGTTGTTGATCAGCCTGCCAGGTGTCGAGATGTCTTGTGGCATGGTAAAGAAAACGAAGGATGTTTTACACAATGGCGACCTAGAACGCCGATCGGGAATTACTTTATAAGACATGGCGAATGTGTCGCTAAGGACTGAAAGAAGGCAGATATGTACTGTAGAAACTTTCCAGGACTCGACAGCCTGATGTTCAGTATATTAAAATAGATTTTGGGAATAAAGGGCTGTCTTATTATGAGCTATTTTATTGACAGTTTTCATGCTGACTGAAGCTAAAGTAAGCACTGTAAGCTTAACATGTTTTATGAAGGATGAGAAAGAATGAGAAAGGATGATAGGATGACAGGATTTGCTGCGGCACTTATCTAGGAGGTCGATTTATAGGCCGCTATACATACCTCACAAGGCGATTGATAAAGTGGGAGAATGCGACCAAAAGGATTTGTTTCATCTTTTGTAAGTCATCAAAGTCCAATAGCGAAATAGTTATTAATACGAGACCACCGGACTTCTTCCAAATACAAAATACAAGGCCCAGCCAGTCATGATCTCAGAATCCTCCCCGCGTTTCATTAGCGGCCCATCCTTTACAGCTTATAAGTTCCCATCTGTCGAGGACTGACCTTGTTATGAAACATGTGGTCAATCTCATCATATCGTCGTCCCTTGAGCTCAGGAACATAGACCCAACTCCAAATAAAGCCGATCAAGCCAAGACCGCCAAATATGAAGCCAACCTTGCCCTTAAGATTAGCCTCATCAGGGTTAACCATATACGGAATGGCAAAGTTCATCGCAATGCCCATGACAGACTGTGTAGCAGTAGCAAGCGCCATTGTCTTAGCCTTGAGGTTCAACGAAGCTGTCTCGCCAAGAACAGCAAAGGCCATGGCTCCGACGGTGGCGAAGTAGATGTAAGCGTAGATGACTGTGCATGCGGCTTGCACCCACTTGGCAGCTGACGTTGGTACAACATCCATGATACCAATGAGGAATAGGAGAACTGTGAGAGCTCCCATGCCTGAGAGGAAGATCTTGCGACGACCGAAGGAGTTGACGACGAACCAACTGCAGATGTTTCCAAGAACACCGCATGCGGTGACTCCGACGCCAAGATCAAAGCTGCGAGAGGTTTCGAGACCGGCGAGTTGGAAGAAGTAGGTCGAGTATCCCAGGACAAAGATGATGCCGACGAAGTGTTGGCAAACAAAGACTCCCATGCTGATCATGGTTCGGACAAGATCGGTTCCCTTGAAGCACTGGACCCATGATGCTTCTTCAGCAGAGGCGGCTTGTTCCTCGGCGATGGTCTCCTTGATAGTAGCAAGCTTGGCGTCAATGTCGACTCCAGATCCGTAGAGCTGGACGAGTGACTTCTTGGCCTCCTCCATCTTACCCTTGCGAACCAAATACCACGGAGTTTCGGGAGCAAAAGGCAGACCAATAGCAAGGATGACAATAAAGATACCCTGCGTCGCCAAAGCACCCCGCCAAGCCCAATGATCAGTCCTCTCCCCAAAAGCCTTGATCACCCCATTCGACACCAACTGACCAATCGCGATTCCAAGGTTAACGCCCGCAGTTGCAATACCACGAAACACAACAGGAGAAATCTCCGAAGTCGCCAATGGTGCAACCGTCAAGAAGAAACCCAATCCAAGACCAATGATGAGTTTGGACATTAAGAAAGCGACGTTCGTGTTGGACATGCACTCTCCGATCGTACCGCCGGTCGCGAGGAGGAGTGCCATGACGAGAGACTTCTTTCGGCCGACGTAATCGCAGATCCAGGAACACATGAAACCGCCGAAGAAACCGCCTACGGAGCTGATGCAGTTGAAGGCGGTTTGCCAGTCGGCGGGGAGGATAGCTTCGCCATTTTCGACATATCTGAGAATAATTAGTGGTGGTGAGGAGAGGGGTCTGGTAACGGGCGTACCCAAAGTCACGTCGGAAGGCGGCTACGGAGATCATGGCGCCGTTGATCTGAGCATCGAAGCCCCTATAATACAACCATTAGCAACGGAAAGACTGGAGATTGGATGGGCTTTTGACTTACCAGCCAACGGCAGCAATTGACCAGTAAAAGCACCACCAAACAATAGCTGGATGTTGACGAAAGCATTGCTTCAGCGTCAACTCATGCTCAGCCTGACGATCTGCCTCGACAGCATGGCTCTTCGCATCGATGAACTCGGTACCAGAAACTTTGGCCTGAAGTTCAAGATCTGCTTTACCGGTAGTATTCGAAGTCTCCATGATTGATACAAGTTCTCGATAAGATAAAGTGGAAACTGATGATGGATGCTGGTGATAGATGGGGTCAACCGCCGAGTCTTATATACAGCTGCATAACCAAGTCATGAGCGTAGTATCATCAATAGTTTCCGGTTAAAGACAGGGCATAATTGTGACATGGCATGACGAGGAAAAGAAGGCCAAAAATCATGCGTAGAAAGAATTGGCTTTTGCTAACACGGTCTAGACCAATCTGGGGTTTGTGGGGAGACCAAAGCATTGGAAAATCTGGGGATGCTGAAAGCTGAGCTTACCCCAGTTTGGCTGATACGAGCGACATTCCCCGATGGCAGTCCACTTTGCGGCGTCACGAGCCAAGACGTATAAGGAGCGATATTCCCCGACGTGACATCCACTACCAATCTCATCTTCTGTTCCTCCACATCTCTACGGTTTCTGCAACTTCATGATGTCTCCGCAAACATCAGACCAACCGGAAATGTCATCTGGGGATCGTCGGTCAGGAAAGAGACCAGCTCCCCGGGGTACAGCGTTTTATCCCCGCAAACGAGCCAACACGGCATGTCAAGTCTGCAGAGCTAGGAAGACAAAGTGCGATAACCAAAAGCCGGCTTGTTCGTACTGCGTCAGCGTTGGGGCGACGTGTATTCAGTCCCCGGTTGATCTATCGGCATTTGACCCTGCGAGTCTTAAGATTCTCGAACGGTTGGATGAACTGGAGAAGTTGATTCGCGAGCCACGCAATAACGTCCCAAATCATGATGTTGCGCAGCATGAGCCAGAGCTGTTACCAGCTGAAGAGTCTCCTACAGAGGGCTTACAGTTATCCCCTGAGAGTCTGAGCGACATACCGCTGAGAAGCATCCTCCCCGAGAAAATGGAAAGCCTCCTCCTCTGGTCCGTCCTCTCACGCGACATGTCATCCCACACAACTCTCCTCCCCGATCCACCCCAACCATCCCCATCTTATTCCCCCGGCTGCACATCGCTAGCCGACATTGCGGATCTCGACACGCAGGGTGTAAAATCACTTCTTGATAACTTCTTCGATCACGTGCACTGCAAAAACCCAATTCTCGAAGAAGCAGCTGCTAGAAAGGTTGTTCTCAACGTCGTTATCGATGGGATTGATTGGTCGCCTGGGTCATGTTTAACATTGATTATTTGTGCCCTAGGAAAGATCGCGACGCCGCTGGATGCGAGTTTTCATTTGAGGGCTGACTCGACGCCGTATTTGGAGGCTCAGGCGCTTTTTCAGGCGGCGCAGAAGAGGATTGGGACGCTGATGGCGAGATCGGATATCATTGGGGCACAGTGTTTCTTTTTGTCTGGGGTGTTTTTAATGAGCACTTTCAGGCCATTTGAAGCTTGGCGTTATTTCTCACAGGCTTTGGCCACGTGCCAGACGTTACCGTTCCTGCAGAGGGCGCAGTCTCTAAGTGCAATGGATGGATCAGATCTTGGGAGGCCAGAATTGGGTGAGACGCAGCAAGAAGCTGTGTACTGGTCTGCTTGGAAGTCTGAACGAGAACTACGAGGGGAGTTGTCATTACCAGACTTTAGCATGCCTTACTCTTCAAGCGTGCTATATCCGCCTTTCTTCCCTACACCTCCCCACCCTCTCGAGTCTACCAAGACCACAGCATCAAGTCGGCAACATACAGCTTGGCTATTCTACCTCTCCGAGATATCTCTTCGACGCCTCTCAAGCCGAACATGCAATGACATTCTCGAACTCCATCGCGCATCAACATCAAATCTAAACTTCCTCAAACAACTCTCCCTCCTCATCCCCGCCTACGAAACCCAAGCAAACGAATGGGCCGAAAGTCTCCCCCCCGAACTCTCCATCGCCTCAACACCCCTCCAAGACAACGTATGCTGCTTCGTCCTCCGCGGGCACTTGGTAAACTTCTTCGAACGTCTCTACTGGCCCTTCGTAATGGCTCATCTTGCCGCCCTCGAACGAGGCGTAACTACACCAATTCCCGGGCGACGGTATGTAGAACAGGGCTTAGAGTATCATGTTCTTAATGTCGAAATCAACGAAGCGGGGTTTTTGCATCGTCATCATGGGACGTGGCTTATGATTCGAGCTTTGGTTCGTTCGGCCACGGTGTTGCTTGCAGCTAGGCTCTTGGGATCTGGAATGCCCGCGGGTTGGAGGGATGCGTGTGAGAGGATTATGCAGGTTTTGAGGGCGTGGGAAGATGACGTCCCCGGATTATCGAACCATCGGAATTTCTTGGAGGGGATTTTACATAGGCTAAGCGTTAGTTGATGTTTAACTTATGATGTACACTAATAGATTGGTTAAAGTCTTTTCCCCGTGCTTTTACGAGTAATGGTATGGGGAGTCCGGGGTTATGGTTCTTGGTGGTGTCGTGGCGGATCCTATCGGGGAGTGTCGCTCGTAAGAAAACACTCCACTTTGGAGTGTATGGACTATTTAGGTGAAGGCTGCAATGTCTTTCGGCAACAAGCAGACCTCACAGAGCACGACTCACATTAACTCCCTTGTCACCTATTCACCATTCATTCTCCAATTTCCTCCTTCTTCATATCAACAACATCAGGCATCCTCTACCATGGTCGCAACAGCAGACAATTCCGGCTCCTACGAAGCCGTCCCCAACACCCGCCCTCAAAAACCTTCAACATGCAAAATGCTCCATACCGAGGGCAGTCGCATCGTCGACCCCTCTGGAACCACAGTCATCCTTAAGGGCGCTGCCATCGGCGGCATGCTCAACATGGAGAACTTCATCACCGGCTACGCAGGCCACGAGCATCAGCACAGGCAACAAATGGCTGAAGTCATGGGTGAAGATAAAGCCAATTTCTTCTTTGACAGACTTTTATACCATTTCTTCACAGACTCTGATGCAGCTTACTTTGCATCACTGGGACTGAACTGTATCCGTATCCCGTTCAATTATCGTCATTTTATTGATGATATGGATCCTGATAATCTTAAGAAATCTGGTTTCGATTGGTTAGATCGCTGTGTGGATATTTGCGGAAGACATAATCTCTACGCTGTTCTTGATCTACATGCTGTTCCTGGTGGTCAGAACCAAGATTGGCACAGTGATTCTGGATTATCGCGCGCTACATTCTGGGACTTCAAGGACCATCAAGATCGAGCTATCCAACTATGGAAAGCTCTTGCAGCTCACTACAAGGGAAACCCCGTCATCGCAGGCTACAACCTCCTCAACGAACCCGCCGACGAAACAAAGACCTCATCAGGCCACTACGGCGCCAAACTCGTAAAATGGTACGAACGGACCGAGAAAGAAGTACGAGCCATCGATCCCAATCATATGATCTTCATCGACGGGAATACATACGCAATGGACTTCCGCGCCTTTCCCGAAAAGCCCCTTCCAAACGCTGTGTATGCTTGTCACGATTACAGTTTCTACGGGTTTCCCCTTGGAGAGCAATACGAAGGTACAGACGAGCAAAACGTCAAGCTTCGAAAGAGCTTTGAGCGAAAAGTGCAGTTCATGAGGGAGAAAAACGTGCCGATTTGGAATGGAGAGTTTGGTCCTGTTTATCAGAATGAGCATAAGGAGGGTGGCGAAGCCATCAAGACCAACGCCAAACGCTTTAATTTGTTGCAGGAGCAATTGGCTATTTACAGAGAAACAGACGTCAACTGGTCCATCTGGTTGTACAAAGACGTCGGCTATCAAGGCATGGTATACGTCGATCCCGAGTCCCCCTACATGCGTCTCATCGCGCCCTTCATCGCCAAGAAACAACGCCTCGGTCTTGATTTCTGGGGTGTCGTGAACAAAGACGGTGTCAAACACCTCTACGAACCGTTTATCCAAGGTTTGAAGAACGAAGTGCTGGAGAAGTACAGAGACACAAAGTATCCCAAGATCTGGACATTTGAACGACAGTTTGAACGGGTTATTAGGGAGTGCTTGATGAGTGAGTATGCTGGATGGGAGTTGGCGGAGTTGTTTAGGGATAAGAGTATAGAGGAGTTGGAGGAGCTTGCGAGTAGCTTTTCGTTTGAGAAGTGTATTAAGAGGGATACGTTGGTGGGGATTTTGAGTCATGATTCTATGATTTCGGCTGGGAAGCAGTAGAAACACGAGGTATAGGGATTCCATCTTGGCGTCTTTGTTTATGATTTAGTTATTAGACTTAGTGCACATGGGTCTAATTGTTTTACAGGCACTTAAATACAAACTGTCCGTTATTTTTAACCCCCTATCCTTAGATATACACTAGTCCATAATAAGCATCTTCCCATCACTTTTGCACTCGTCCGAGTTTAGGATTTATGTCCTGATTCCCCCATCAGAGGCTAAATTAGCCAACAGAGTCTTGGGTTACTTTAACGCCTTCCACTCTCGAGCTCGATGGGAGCATCCTCCTGAGCCTCCTTCTGCTTGATAGCCCAAGCCAGCTCCTTATCAGCCTGCGCCGCCCTCTTCTCATCCTCAGCTCCAAGCTTGACATTTCGAACAAGATAAACCAGAACCAAGAGAAGGCCGGACACGCAAACAGAGCCAATAGCAAGAGTCTGTTGAGTCTGGCGGTAGCATTTGTCAACGGCGTCCCTGTCAGCGGTTCCAGCCTCGTATGCACGCGCGACGACAATAGAGCCAAAGATCTTGCCGCCCTCCTCTTTACCGAAGTATGCGTTGAGTTTTCGGGGAAGGACGGAGTTCCAAATGGCTCCGCTGATGGTGACTCCGAGATTGGAGCCGAAACCGAGGGATGAGAGGAAGACAGCTGTGGCGATACCAACTTGCTCGTTTTCAAGGACGGCTTGGAGTGAGACCTGAAGCGGGACCTGGGTGAGGCCACGGCCAACTCCGAGAAGGGACTTGCTGGTGATGAAGGCAGCTTCGCTGGCGATGTGGGTGCCAGAAATGTTGGTGAGGTAGATAGGAAGGCCGCAAGCAAGGATGATAAGGACAACTCCAAGCATGATGAATGGCTTCGTGTTCTTGGCGAACTTGAGCGAAAGACCAGCGACAAGTGCACCAATGTTGTAGGCGACTCGCTGAGCGTTGTCGACGCGTGTTGCGGCTCCTGGTGAGTAATGACCCGCGACTTGGAGGAAGCTTGAGAGGAAAGGTCGGTAGATGCTATCGGCCATAGCGATGACGATACACGATGCGCAAGCGATAATGACGTTGCGCTCTCGAATAGTTCGGTATGGAATGATAGGGTTTGAGGCGAATTTTCCATCCCAGACCAGGAAAGCGATGAATGTCAAAACGCCAACGATGATGAGAACGATAGACGAAGGTCTACTCCACCTATCGGTATTATTCCTTCCCGCAATCGTCATAGGAAGCAGCGTCATAGCCAAACCGCCAATGAGAAGAAGGGCACCAATAAGATCAAGCTGCGTAGCAACATGCTTGATTTTTCCAACAACACCAGGCTCAGCACCATGCATGAACGAAATCTTCTCAGTGATCAAACCAATACGCTTAGCACGACGGTTCATCCAGATCATGATACCAATCGTGGGAATAGCAGTAACAGGCAGAATAATCGCCCACATACCGTAACCCCATCTCCAGCTTGAGTGGAGGAGCATATGTTCGCCGAGATATGTTCCACCGTAGAGAGTGGGGATGGCGGAGAGGGATTCGGGAAGGGTGAAGATTATACCGCGGTTGACGAGGGTTGTTATGTCTGCGACGAAGATTTGTTGGATGATGTTCCACCATGTATCGCCGAAGACGTCAAAGATTCCACCTGCCTTGTATTTGTTAGATTGAGGGATGAGTGAGGGCAGAGGGTGCGTACTAAGAAAGTGTCGACGTTGGAACAGGCTGCGTACATAGCGTTGCCGATAGCCATGCATATAGCTGCCCCAGCGAAACTCTGAGGACGGCCGAAATACTGCAGACTCAATTAGCGACAGTTCAAATCACAATTCCTGGTGGGATCTTGCGTTGGCAAGCTTAGCGAGCAGTGGGTACGACACAATGCGCACGAGGCCATTGACAATGGCACCAGTCGCAAGAAGAGAATGCGCCTTGAAGTTACTCGTCGCATAAGGCTCGTAGACATTACCCGTATAAACCGTCAGGTTCATAAAGAAGAACATGACAAGAATACTGCCCAGTATTAGCCTCGCCAGACACTCCAACCAGAACATCAATCAACTTACCATCCAATGGCAAAACCAAGGGTTCGTTTCGTCCATAGCTTCCTAAAGGCCTCATTCGTAGAACCAGGTCTCGAAATCTCCTCTTCCACTACCTCTTCATTCTTTCGTTCCGAAATATCTGCCATCTTTGCTGCCTTGAAGCCGAAAATAATAGCTGCCAAAATTTCCCTCAAAACTTTAGGGAAACCGCGCCTTATGTGTAGAAATATTCCCCTCAAACCTACGGCACTTGTTTCCTAATTCACTCACGCATCACGATGATCCTTTCTTATAACAGTAAAGAAAGCTGATTGATAGCTAGTCTTGGCGTGGACCCCTTCTTCGTTTAAGCATGCCTGACAAATCCCATTACCGGTGGAATTTTCTCGCCAAGGAACTAAGTACGTAAATACGGTATTTGACTTCAAGTTAGACCATTTTGAGGGGTGTCCGCGGTTGGCGAGATGAAAAATGGCAAGGATGCTGATTACCAGGCCGTTGAGATCTTATCTGATCGTGTCAGAGATTGGTCAGTGGGCTATAATCCCCACAGGAGAATGAGTGATGATGGGTTGGGGTTTTTTAGGCTATGTTAAGTGTCCACTTTGGTGAGTTTGGAATGTTGACGCTAAGATGGAATCGTATAAAGGGCCTCGGCGGTGGTGATTCCGCTGATGCGGATTCATGGGCCCGACGGTTTGGACTGGAACGGGATTTGTCCGAGCGAAGAGCGGAAGGTGCTTAGCGTTTGTGAGATGCTTTAGAGGCGAGACTTTGCATCGGTGCATTGATGTGACGTTTGAAATGTTGCTCGGTACCTCTGTTCAGAGTATGAGATAGGGCTGAAGTTGGTTATATGACTGACAGGGCAACAAAGGTAGAGACAATGATGGAACAACGAAGGGACGAATTTAATGGCTCGCGGTATCTGCAAGCATACAATCCCAAATGCAATTTGAATAACCCTATACATCGTAAATACTTGTCTCTCCTCCAAGATAACTCTTCATAACCCAGATCCAAGCTTGTCTCAGACATCTCTTGTTAACCCTTGGCAATCTTCTCCGCCTCCTCCGTCGCCTCATTAACAATCTCATCAGCCTCATCCTTCGTAAACGCATCCGTAAACTTAACCCACGACCCATGCGCAAGCCCCGTCCCCGCTCCAATGAGCAAGCCCAAGCCCGCCGTCGGAATCGCCACAACTCCAGTCAACAAAGCCCCAACCCCCAGTCCCAGCCCACTGGCTACACCCGCTCCTATCCCCGTCCCCATAGCGCCGCCCTGTATCCAGCCCTTCTCAAGCCTTTCAGCAATCTTCATAAGCTTAGCAGCTTTTTTGTCGATTTCTCGTGCTTCATGCCGTATGTTTTCTGCTTCTTCGGGATCTTCCTCTTTATTTGCTTTTTCGTGCAGTTCAAGGGATTTTTCTTGTAGACCTTTTGCTTCTTCGACGCGGGAGTGGATTTCTTTGGCGATGCGGTCTTGGGTGTTGGATTTGCTCTCAGAGGGAGCCTCGCCGTCGGCGGGCTTGTTTTGGCCGCCCATGAATTGGCTTGGTATTGCGCCGGCGAAGATTGATCCTAGTGCTTCGTTCATAGGGGTAATTAGAGTTGAAGATTTTGGAAAAGATGGGGTTGATAAAGATGTGGCTTGATGGGTTGATGAGCTAGGAAACCTGGTTTGTTTTATCAAGATTGTAGGTGGGGGGTGGCGGATGACGTAGTATCGTGATCCACGTGTATCGATGCAGGTAATCGTTGCTATGATGCTATAATTTTGTTGTATGCATCATTTACGAGATTCATGTCTCACAGCATCGAGAATATCATGTTTGTTGAAGATAGGTTCCAATAAAATGGGAATATTGTGTCCCGTGAGAGCTTAGTCCCAAGGACAATGGTAAATCCTCCCACGGAAATAAATTTGACGGCAACTTTGTAGAGTGTGACCAAACTCATGAGCTCAAAGTGCGCCGCGAACATGTGATACACTCGACGTCGCTCACGCATGGTAGTTATTAAAGATAACTGTACTCTGTAATCTTAGTTTAAATAAATTTTAAACGATATTTACGCTGTCTTTCGTAAAGCCCCGTGATCATGAACTTCTCAAATTGAACTACCCTAGATCTTATCGCCATTCGCGTCTGCTTATCTAAACCGTCTCAAATCCCCAGCTCAACATCCATGATTGGCCAAGATCAGCAGTCATCATCCCTTAACCATCCCTTGCACCCCAGGAAATCCATCTCAACATAAACCTGTCATTTAAAACCCCTCTTCTCATTCATCTATTTTACCACTAACCTCATTGAACTCAATTGACAGCGGCTCCATCAAAATGTCCGCGCGAGGCCTGGGCTCCACATCGCCCGACCCGGGCGCGTCATCTCACGACCAACACCCACTGATGGATCTCGTAGACGGAGAAGAAGCGCGTGGGAGAAGTCATCCCGATGGAGCAAGCGGTGCTGCGGCAGATTTAATGAGAAGACTTGGTGTTTCGCCCGAGAGGAGGATCAAAGTCACGCCTGAGGATGATGCGCGTGTTTTGAGACGGATTGATATGGTTGTTCTGCCTCTCATGCTGGCCGTTTACTTCTTACAAGGTAAAACTCATCTAATTCATTGAGCAATCAGATATGGATGCTGACTCTTGCAGGTCTCGACAAAGCAACTATCGCATACGCCTCCATCTTCGGCCTCATCGAAGACACAAATCTCAAAGGCAATCAATTCTCATGGCTTAGCTCAATAGTCTACGTCGCTCAACTCATCGCCCAATTCCCTCTAGCATGGCTTCTCGTCAAACTGCCCATTGGAAAATTCACAAGCTGCATGGTAACTCTCTGGGGCCTTACCCTAACATTCATGGCTGCGGCGCATACCTTTCACAGCCTGCTCTTTGCGCGTTTCTGGCTGGGTGCTTTTGAGGCTAGCATTGCGCCGAGTTTCGTGGCTATTACACAGATGTTTTGGAGGAGGAGGGAGCAGCCGCTGAGGATGTCGTATTGGTATGCTATGAATGGGTTTACTGGTGTTGTAAGTTGAAAGCTACGTGATGAGATTGGGTTGAACTGACGGGTTTAGTTTGGGAGTTTGGCGACTTGGTGGCTTGCGCAGCTGCCATTTGGACTGAAACCATACCAGGTGAGCTTGAGGGCAGCCCGTCTGTTATAAGCATGTTTACTGACGTGATAGACAATCTTTGTTGCCTTTGGAATCATCACCGTCTGCTTCTCCACCGTTCTGTTCTCATATATGCCCGACTCGCCAGCAGAGGCCAAATTTCTCGACAAGCACGATAAACTCATCGCTATTGAAAGACTGAGGATGAATCAGACTGGCGTCATGTCGCGTCAATGGCGGTGGGACCATTTCTGGGAGACCATGCGAGATCTGAAGACTTGGCTCTGGTTCTCCCTTATTTTTAGTATCTCGTAAGTGAAACCCAATCTTAGCGTTGAATAGTGGCTAACAAGATCATCTCCAGAGTCCCATCTGGTGGCGTCGGCTCTTTTGGACCTCTTCTCATTAAATCTTTTGGCTTCGATTCCTTCCAAGCCATCCTCTTCAATGCTCCGTTTGGTGTTGTTCAGTTCATCTCTACCGTTGGAAGCTCTTATGTCGCAACTAAGTACCATAAGAAAGGCCCGGTTATTGCTTTCCTAGCTCTCTTCCCGATTGTCGGGTGCATGATTATGTTGTCGACACCTCACACACCTGATGGCAGGAATACCCTGCTGGGAGGCTATTACATGATCTCCGTCTTTCCAGGCATAAGTGCGTATTCTCACAATTCTCCTCATTTGCAAGAGTGCTGATTATCTGTATAGTTCCATTGATATACTCATGGTCCTCCTCCAACACCGCTGGCGACACCAAGGGCAAATGCAACTCGTCAGTCCTCTTCATCGGTCAATCCCTCGGAAACATCATTGGTCCATTACTCTACAAACCATCAGAGGCGCCCGAATACCATCGAGGATTGTACTGGAATCTGCTCCTCTACATCGCGATTGTTGGCCTTGTTGTAGTAACGACTATGTATCTGACTTACCTCAATCGCGATCATAGCCGCCGTCGCGTCATGGCTGGAAAAGATGCAGTGATTGTGGACTACAGCTTATACTCACCTGAAGAAGCTGATCGTCTTCGAAGGTCGAAAGCGACTGAAGGACAGCATATCGAAATTGCGAGGGATGCGACGGTTGGAGATCATGCGTTTGACGATATGACGGATTTGTTGAACGATGAATTTGTATTTGTATTCTAAAAAGATTGGAAGACCTCCAGGTCTTCCTCGGGGCTGTTTCCGGTATTATCTCCATATCACAGATATCTCGAAAAATCTACCAATGCGTTCTGTAGACCAAACCTCCGCATCATGCAAATCGGTCTTCTTCCCGGGGACGAGATCCAGACTTAATATCGTGAGGCTTTTGATCCAATTCGGTATCAAAAATAGCGACCGGATGCAATTTTAGTGGAAACAATTCTCAACATTGCCCAGATCGTCCAACGGGTTGAAACGACGAATGCCACGAATCTTGATATTCCAATGTAACTGGCTCAACCAGGCCCGATCTGCACTTCAGCCAAGCACCCTCTCCACCTCTCATATGCTGACAGTTGTACCTCGTTCGGCAAATACTCCCCCGACTGCGCGGGGTACTCTCTTATTACTATGAGTAATCCGACGTCGGGTTACCTCTTCAGGTATTTATATCTCCTCGTGTTCATGAGGGGTCATCATCATCGTCACTTTTCATCACAGACTTTCATTATTCGTCATGGCTACTTCTCAGTTTAAGCGCTATGTGATTGTTGGCATGGGCGTTCGCTCAGCTATGTATTACCAAGCTATCATCCAGGACTTCAAAGACGTCGCCAAGCTTGTTGGAATCTGTGATACGAACCAGACTCGCATGGACGTAGCAAACGACCATATCGTCGAACTCGGCGGTGAAAAAGTCCAAACGTACAAAGACACAGATTTTGACAAGATGGTTCAAGAGCAAAAAGCCGATGTTGTCATCGTCACGACCATTGATCTTTTCCATCATCATTACTGCATTCGAGCGATGGAGTTAGGCTGTGATGCCATTACGGAAAAACCAATGACTATTGATGAGCATAAGCTTCAAGCTATGATAGATGCGGAGAAGAAGACGGGGAAGCAAGTCCGTGTTCTTTTCAATTATCGGTATGCGCCGCATCATACCAAAGTTCGAGAACTCATCGACTCTGGCGTCATTGGCGAGATTTCAACTGTGCACATGGATTGGATTCTCGACTGTGCACACGGCGCGGATTTCATGCGACGCTGGCATCGGCATAAAGAGACTAGCGGTGGAATTCAGATGCACAAGTCAATTCATCATTTCGACCTTGTGCATTTCTGGCTCAACACCGAGCCTGAGCTCGTTTACTGCCTTGGAGATCTTCGTTTCTACGGCAAAGAGAACGCTGAGAGGCGGGGAGAGAAGAACCTGGGTGAACGGTATCAGAACAATGAGAATGCCAAGAACGACCCTTTTGCATTCCAGCTTGATGAGAACGAGCGTATGAAGAAGTTGTATCTTGATGCAGAGCATGAAGATGGTTATATCCGAGACAGAAACTGTTTTGCGGAGGGTATCACCATCGAAGATAACCTGTCTATGATCATCAAGTACAAGAACCGCGCAGTCATGACATACAACACATACGCCTACGCCCCATGGGAAGGATACCGCTGTGTCTTCAACGGTAGCAAGGGCCGTATTGAAGTCAACGTCGTTGAGAGCGGCTACAACCCCCTCGGCGATCCAGTTACGAAAGATTCTTCCGGGGAGGATGAGAAGTATATCCAGGGCGGTGTTGAGCAGACCAAGATTGTTGTTTACCCCCTGTTTGATAAGCCGTATGTTGTCGATGTTGTTAAGCAGGAGGGCGGTCATGGAGGAGGTGATCCTGTTTTGTTGAAGGATGTTCTGTTGGGGGGTGAGGTTGATAATTTCAAGAGGGCTGCTAACATTCGGGATGGAGGGAACGCGGTTTTGGTGGGTGTTGGTGCGAATCATAGTATGAAGAGTGGTATGCCTGTCAAGGTGCAAGAGTTGGTGAAGTGGTAGTCGTAGCTAGTCAAGCTCAAAGCCAGTACAATCGAAAGAATGCCCCTTACTCTCAAATGATTCACATGCCACAAGATCGTCAGATTTGGAGAAAATTGATTGCTTTTATAATCCTTTCCCAATAGAAATACATACCTCGCTCAAAAAGAATCCATAACCAAGTCGTTCGTTCCACCCTCTTTCCCATTCCCATCATAATTCTTATCATTCATATCCCCCATAAGTCCCGTAAACATATCACCCATCCCAACCTCCTCAACCTGTCCAACCTGAGCATCAGGCGGAGACCCCAATAAATCATAAGGCCAAAAAGGAACGCCCCCCAAGTCGTTAAAATGTGTTGAATCCATCAAAGACATATCGCTAAAATCCAGCGGTGGAACATTCGTGATCTCACATAATGCTGCTGTTAGATCAGCAGGGAAAGGTTGTTTGTTGTTGAAGAAAGCTTCTTGGTCGATGTTTCGTAGATCTTGAGTTTGTAGATTGTTGGAGATGAGGTTGTTTTGATCGATAAAGTTGGTGAGATTGTCGGGGATGAGATGTTTGTTCATTGCGGAGAAGCGCTTCATTGATTGTTCATCTACGGTTGGCATGGAAGTTGCTTGAGATTTTGAGGTAAGACCACGACCTGCTTTTCGTAAAGATGGGGGAAAGTCGCATTCATCTGGTAATCTGCCGTTGCTAATACTCATATCGAGTGTCATGACGAGTCGTAAGTAATAACTCGGTCGTGTTTTGAGCATGTCTAGACAACTGCTCGGTGAAGGCTCGTCCTCGGTGGCCATAGGTGCCGGTGATCGCTGTCTCGCTAGTTCAACGACATGTCGAATAGCCCGCATGACCCAGTCTGTGATGTAGTATTTCTTCTTATAGCTCTTCATCTGCTTGAGGATATTCTCGACGTGTTGTTCTTTTTGGGTGAGTTTGACGCCTTCTTCTGGTGATGCTGGCTTTTTGGGACGGAGAAGTTCAACATCGATCATTTGAAGTGCCAGCGGAAATGCTGTGCATCCAATGCTGCAAGATGTTAATGATGGTTTGGAGATAGGTGAAGGAGGACTTACGCAGTCATTGGTAGCCAGCGTGATAGCCCTAGACGGTCGAATTCGAGAAGACACTCTGTAACGCGTGATGCTGAACCTTGGAGATCTTCGCTTTGTCGCCGGAGTTGCGTATCTGACTGAGAGGGCGGTAACAAACTGGATCGAAGGATATTATAATGGCAGACAGAGAGCCTCGCCGAACTGTCAAAGTCAGTATAAGTAACCCTCAGATTCCTCTTGAGACTCACTGGTAATACATCTCAATGAGGTTCTTAAACAAGATGATCGACGAAGCTGGAGAAATCTCCTCAGCCATCCTCTCCTCCAGCGTCGTCTTTGTCTCACTCCACGAACTATACCACCGACAAAGCTCCATCTGACACAAACTTGCATCCTTCCCAACCTCCATCCTCCCCGACAACATCCACGACGGATTATTATAAAGCACCGACGTAACCGTCAAAACATCCGTAAGCACCACACAAAGATCCACCAATCTCGAAAGCAACTCGGCATGCAGCGTTTTCGTCGTAGAGTCGTAAACATCAGAATTATACAACTCATCGCATAAATCCGCACTTCCCAATTTCGAACAAGAGAAGCTGAAATTTGACGGTGTGATTTTTATGCTTTGGCGAGAGGTTAGGGGGAGTAAGCGATCGCAGATAATGCAGCACCACCAGAGGCGTTTGAGGGTGTTGCGGAGTTTTTGGACTTTGGCTACTTCGGTGTCTTTGCTGGGACGCAGGGAGGAGTAGCAGTGTGCTTTGGCGACGCGGGCGTAGGAGATGGCGATGCCGAGCCAGATTGAGCCGAGGGGTTTGTTGCCTGCTATGCAGCGGGGGATGAGATGGGTGTGCGCGAGGAGGAGGGAGGCCTGGGCTATGGCGATACATGACTTTTCGACGCTGAAGTCATAAAGAAGCTGACTATGTTAGCGACGCTTTGGGGAGGTGGCGGGGGAAGTACCTTTGATCGACGATAAAATGCGAGTTTAGCTTGATGCACATCCTCAAAGCCCAGCATCTTAATCGTTTCCGACGAAACAAACTATCTCCGTCAGCATCATCTCCATCTTGCCAATCAAGAAACCTTACCCCAGACGAAATGAACAATATTCCCTGCAACACCAGCATCGGCATCTCGTACTCCACATCATTATCCACCGAATTATACGAAAGCCAAAAATCCTTTTCATTCAATATCGGAAGCATCGGATGAACATGCAGAAAATACTGTCTCAGAAAATCATCCAGCGCTGCTCTTTGCGGCACGACAAAACATCCTTGACTAACGAGGAATGCTAAATCTTGAGGGAACAAGTCTTTTGTATCGGGGACTTGAAGAAATGCGTAGTCGGGATGCGTTGGCGATCCCGCGCAATTCGTCGGTTGTTGTGATGTTTGCGCGATTGTAGTGGGTATTGGTGGTGAGGGCTTCTGTGTTGCGGGGAGGATGTTTCGGGGTTCAGATGTGGAGGTTGTTGATTCTTCGATCGATCGGGGCGTCGGGGGTTCGTTTGGTCGTAGTGAAGGAGTCGTTGATCTTTCTAGTTAGTATTGAAACAAACTGCTATGTGTGATGTAACGTACATTATTCCATGGCGGCGCTTAAACGTGCAGACCTTGTCGTTGTGTCTGCAATTGACACAAGGACCAGCAGGATTCTCAATGATGCACCGCACTTTTCTCGACCGACACAAGTTACAAGCTCTCGAGACTCTTTTTCTCGTGGTTTTTGTCGATTGCATTTTCCCTACTTCTCAAACACTCAAGAAAAAAATACCAGCGATAGAGTAGAGTCTGGAGGTCAAAATATCGGTATGATGATGCTGGATCAAAATTGTCAACTCGCAATCCTCGGATTGAAAAGCAAGACGTCAGCTGCCCTGTCCCCCCCGGGATCCGATGGCATTTGCCGACGGTCTTCCCCACAGAATGGTGATCAATCCCCGCAAGATTTGACTGGTTTGGCAGACGCTAGAACGGTGTGAGCTAAGCGGTTTGAAGGTCGACACGCCGGAGGCCAAGGAGCTATTGGAAGCATAATTGCTTTAGCTGAAGCGAGACGACCAATCTTGATGGGAGACGGTCATTCTTTGTGTTTAATTCGTTACAGAGTAGGCGTTTCCATGTGGTGAAGAATAACTTGAATATCCACTGCTTAATTAATTGACGTTAGGTAACGTTAATTATTAGGCATACGTCAGAGAAGACTCGCATTTTTTTGACCGTTGCAGTGGAAGAATAGCCTAAGCGATGCATACCGACTGGGAATAGCTTCATGCACAAGATAAGCACATCTGCCATCACAACGAATTGAATCCAACCATTCGCTCACCAAACACTGAACGAACGAAAATCAGCAGCGGGGTACCAGAGCACGCAACATAATGATGACATTGCTCTCTATTTATCCGCCTATCAGGCCCTATCTCTCGGATCATTAATATTCTCTTATTCCCCTCTTAATCCCAACCGTTCTCCTTCACTCTTCAACGTCAATTCTGTCAAGATGTCGGCAAAAGAACTCCCCCCTCATCTCAAGCAATCCGTCGAGGCTTCGAAGTGCGAGTATCGCAACTTGGGTAAATCAGGTCTGCGCATTTCAGTTCCTGTGTTTGGATGCATGAGTTTTGGTGATAAGAGGGTGCTTCCTTGGGTTATTGGAGAGGATGAGGTATGGCACCGACCAATCCTCAGCAGAGACACGTCGCTGATAGCTTCTTAGGCACTGGACCTTCTCAAAGCTGCTTATGATCGCGGCTTAAACACCTGGGATACCGCTAATACCTACAGCAATGGCGCATCGGAGGAAATTGTTGGCAAAGCGTTGAAGAAGTTCAACATTCCCCGCCACAAGGTTGTCATCCTGAGTAAATGCCGCTGGGGCGTAGGTGAAGAGCCAGGTAAGCACCATCTCAATCAGTCTCGTCCAGTAATACTGATGCTGCACAGGCGCTCGTCACATCAACTTCAAAGACGAATTTGCCATCTCAAAAGACTACCAAAACCAATACGGTCTCTCCCGCGCCGCAATCTTCAACCAAGTCAACGCATCCCTGGCACGTCTCGACACCGAATACATCGATCTTCTCCAAATCCACCGCTTCGACGACGACACGCCCCTCGAAGAAACCATGAAAGCACTCCACGATCTCGTGCAATCCGGAAAAGTGCGCTACATCGGAGCAAGCAGCATGTGGGCAACTCAATTCGCGCGCATGCAATTCGTCGCTGAGAAGAACGGCTGGACGAAATTCATCAGCATGCAGAACCACTATAACCTCCTCTACCGCGAAGAAGAGCGCGAGATGATTCGTTTCTGTAACGATACTGGTGTTGGGATTATTCCGTGGGCGCCGCTTTGTAGAGGACATCTTGCACGGCCGCCTTCGCAGTTTGGATCTACGGATAGGAGTAAGGAGGAGAAAGAAGGGTCTGGGGAATTATCGGAGGTTGATCAGAAGATTATCGGGAGGGTTGTTGAAGTTGCGGAGAAGCATGATTGGCCTATGGCGCATGTTGCGCTGGCTTGGATTAATCAGCGGATTACCAGTCCGATTATTGGGTTTAGTAGTGTCGAGAGGATTGAGCAGGCTATTGGTGCTAGGGGTAAGAAGTTGAGTGATGAGGAGGTGAAGTATTTGGAGGAGTTGTATCAAGCCAAACCGATTGCTGGGCATACTTGAGGACAGTCGCAAGCCTCCAGATACAGTCACAAGAAACAGACTACTGTTGTACATACATCAGAGATAAGATAATAAACGTGATCATTGTCGAAAAATTCATGATGTATTGCCTGGCTACAAGACATATCCATACGTGTTGATTTCGACGTAGAAATGTTGATCCGGGCTCGGCATCTGTATCGGCAAGCTTCTCGGAGCGGCACTTTAGTTCGGCTGCTAAACCCACTAAATCTGCAGGCCCTACGCCCTGTCATCAGCATTTACAGCGGCTCTTAAACCCGCTCAAGCCCGGCGGGACCTACAAGCTCAACGTCATCTTCAACATGAGCTCCTCTATCCCAGCGGTCCAAAAGGCTGCGTTGATCGAGAACCCTGGAAATGACGCCCGAATCGTAATTCGAACCGATACACCGGTTGGTAATCCTGGTTTGAATGAGATTCTTGTAAGGCTAGACTTTACTGGTGTTTGGTAAGCGTCCCACCGTTGCCATAAGATCGATGTACTAACTCAGCCCAGTGGCTCAGAAATCCGTGCATTATCAGGATGGGGCCCCTATAATCCCATCGTCGGCCATGAAGGTGTAGGAACAGTCGTAAAACTCGGTGAAGACGTTGACGCAGGCCTACTCAACAAGCGAGTCGGCGTAAAATGGCTCTACAGCGCCTGCGGGACCTGCACCGTCTGCAAAAGAGGCTATCCCAATAACTGTCCCAAACAGCTCAACACCGGAAAACATGTCCCCGGAACATTGCAGGAATACATGATTGCAGATGCGAGATACGTGACTGAGATTCCGGATGGTCTTCCTGGTGAAGTTGCAGCTCCTCTGCTCTGTGCGGGTTTGACGATGGCTGGTGCTGTGTCGAAGCTGGAGGGGTATGCTGAGAAGGGCGATTGGGTTGTTATTTCGGGCTCAGGTGGTGGACTTGGACACCTGGGTGTTCAAATTGCTAACAGGCTGAATGGCCTGAGAGTTATTGCTGTTGATACTGGAGAGCCTAGGCGGAAGTTGAGTTTGGATAGTGGTGCTGAGCACTTCATCGACTTTTTAACTGAGGACGTCGAGGAAAGAGTCAAGGATATAACAGGAGAGGGAGCATCAGCTGTCCTGGTGGTGACTGGCTCTGAAGAAGCTTTCATCCAAGCACCAAATCTGGTTCGAAATATGGGAGTCGTCGTCACTATTGGGCTACCGAGGAATGACTTCAACATTCCCCTCTCTGCAACAATATGTTCTGCAAGGTGTAAGTATTCTCCCGCTTCTCATATGCAGCTAATCGCTGACTCGATGGCCAGCACTTACAGTCACAGGCGTTGCGGTTGGCACGGAGGAACAGATGAAGGAGCTCTTGCAGCATGCCCTTGATGGAACAATAGTCCCGGAGGTAAAATTGCTTGAGTTTGAAGAAGTGGGCAGTGTTATTGGGGCTTTGCAGCGGCAGGAGGTCACTGGCAGAGTTGTCGTCAGAATACCATGAACAGGTGTCTGTCGTGATACTCCAAGGCCTATGACGTATTCACCAGGATAGAGAGTATCAACTTAAGTTGAGAGTCTGGCTCGAGGAAATTGTGTATCTTGTCATAATAAAGCTCTTCGAGATTGGCATTAACCGCCTCCAATTCCGCCCTTGACAATTTTCCCCCATCCCACAAACAGCGTAATGATAAATGAAGCATACTGCAACCACCACTGCCCTCTTTAGTCCTCCCCATAGTACATCTACAGTGCCAGACATCTCACAAGCTCATCCCAAAAAAGCCTTTCTCTTGCTCTTTTCACAACTGTCGTTGTCTCGTAAGAGTTTGTCAACGTTTCGACTTTCGGTTCAAACCCCCCCTTGTGATTCCTCAAAGGAGGAAGCAGAGAAGGTAACCCCAAGGGCCAGATTCTCTTGACATGACCAACATCAAGGCTCACCTAGCCTAGGCTGAAGGCTACAGGTCACTACCGACCGGCTTGTCCACAGTCTTCACAACCACAATGGTGACCCTATTCGTCATTCAATTCGGCCGACGCCCCTTACCACAGAATACCCCCGACCAATCTGAACTCGACAACATCTGGGTTTGCTTCAGCCAAACAATCAAGCATCCTATTCTGCTCAGAAGTCCAGGGATTTCGGAACCTTCCACAAGCAAAAGGGTTATACTCCTCCTTCTGAGTCTCCTCAACTCGGTTTTGCGACTCTTTTGCCACTAGATCCATAAAGCGAGGTGTCGACCGGCAGATTTTCGAATATAGTTCTGGCATAAATTGAATGTTTCGGCAGCAATATAATTGAATGTACGGAGGAATCGGTCTTTTTTGGAAGACTCTGTGAGATCCTCCAGGGGCTCGTTTATATAGCCACTCTCCGTTGAACTTGTCGACAAACCAGCGTTGTCGCGCTGGGCCACGAACTATTTTGTGAATCAACGTTTCGAAAAGCTCTAAACATTCTCTCTCTGATTCGTTTGGACGACAAGCGCTCTCCATCAGTTGCAGGTCATAAATCCTCTGCAACTTGATACCATACTGAACGTATAGAATATGCGAGTCATGACGAACGTCAAAGAAGACTTTTTGGTAGGATGGAGAATCCAGAATACTTCGCAAACTGACGCCGTAAAATCCTCGAGTCGAAAAAGCCATGTTTGCGAGGATGTTGATGTCGACGAGGTAGAAGCGTCGTCGAAGGTCTGGCCCGTAGCACAGCAGGATCGTCAAAAGGTTGAGTTCTCCATCTTCGCCGAGACTCATCTGCTCAATGTCGATGTAGAGTAATGGTAGGCTGCTTCTGTGGGAGGCGTTCAGGACTGCGATCCCATCGACGAGGGATTTTATGCCTTGTATCGTGTTGATGACCTCAACATCTGAGGTTGGCTTTTTATTGGGTTCCATGGTTGACTGTGTTTTGGTTATCTCTTTCTCGACATGGGGATTAACAAGAGTATTTATACCTATATAGACCTCATGGTAAGGTTATCTATGTGATTAATTACAAAAGTGTAATTATTAAGATGACCTGGTTGAATGTATTTTGTAACACTCTTGTACAAATTTTCCATTCTTTTCTATTCTTATATATATCTTTTTTTCTTGAAGAATTAACTTCCGTGAAAACGGTGGGGGCTTACAATCCTATGGCTCGCTGAACTGATTAACTTTTGCACACACCCTTGACAATTGGTAGCAGCTCTGGTTCTTCTAGACCCCCGTGGCATAGCTAGATCCTCTCCGGCGACGATAAGGTCATTCTGCAATGCACATCCGTCGAACAGTCGGCTCAACAACTGATCGAACAATTCAAACCACCATACGCCAACTGGCTCAACTACGCCGGAGATCCCAGCTACCCCAAAACAACAAACACCTTCACCAACAGCAAATACGCCAAGAAAAACCAATCCTGGGCAGCCCTGATATTAGCCAAAATAGTCTACGGGGAAGACGACGTCGCCAATGCCAACAAGATAATAGGGTACTAGACTAAATTCCCTAACTCAGAACTTAGCCAGGTAGAGAACGCCAGCTCATATGAAGTAGAACTCTAATCCAGCCCTGATGGTCGATTTCTGTATCAATCTATCCGCCATGTGACAAACGTCCAGCGTATCACATCGGTATGTTAAAGTTTCGCGCACGAAAGTGAATCTGCCTCTTTTTATTCCCTGGCCATATGAAATTATTTAGGCCTAGGGAAGAAAAGCTCTAGGGAGAAAACTCTATCTAGATACATTGTATTGCAGGGCTCTCGAATGACGTCTAAAAAGTTTGAAGCACTTGGGATTCCTCCCTTGTCACGTGTCCGGCGGTTCGTTCCAGACGCATTTCGAGATCCATACGCTTGGGAAATGTCATTACCGACATCGTGGGACCAGCTTCTTCTTTCTAGGGGTCTCATTCAGCCCAGTTACAGAACAGGCGAGTTATTGACGACGCTATTTGACCAAGCGTGGCACTTTAAAGTTCTAGATTTTCGGGAGTGGATCAGATACGATATCAGCAGCCCAAAAGAATGTCGCCGCAAGATCCTCATGGTACATACTTATATAGATATCAGAAACTACCAGGTGATATGGATAGTCTTGTGTCTGTCGATCTCGATTGCTTGTTTGAGCATTGCTTGTCTCATCGCTGCTTGTTGTTGCTAAGTGATCCCTTCGATGGTGAAGAATAGTACTCCAGAAAAGGAAACGCGTTGGAAATTGACAGCCACAGTCCCCGACGCTACACTTGATCAAGCATAAATCTCTGATTCAGACCCTTTTTTCCATCGGCCACTATCCTCCAGTGGGCTCTATGGCTGAGCTGAGATATCCATGATAATGGAACTATTTGAAAGCTATACGCAACTATCGTTTGTCCGCTCGCAAGTCAGGGGCAAAGCGCACTACCCTTATCTGCCGTGTAGCCGACGATGGAGAAAATGCTTTTACCATAATAACTCGAATCCCCAGAAAATTGCCATGGTGCTCTTTTCTTGAATCCGCATCATTCCGTGAGTGTTCGTCCTCACAGCCACTCTTTCATCTTTCCTATACCACGCTCCTTAACGATGCGCTCCGTCGTAGCCCTCGCGGCTTTGGCCCTTAGTGGTTCATTTGATCTCGCTGCTGCAAGTGTTTGCAAGCCTCGTGCTTCTCACCTCAGCTCCGCGACAACCGATCTCGTTCCCTCCGACACCGCAACCTCAGCAGCTGCTTCAGAGACCGCTGGATCTGTCGTCATCAAGAGCGTCATCGACGGCGGTGGTTTCACCGTTGCTCCACCAGAAGGCGGCGTACCTGGCTTCACTGTCGATGGTGATGGGAGCATCATCGTTGGACCAGGTTACAAAGGCGATGGAAGTAAAGACTCAGGCTGTCTTTCGCTGAGGGCTAGTGGAGATAAGAAGCGAGATCTCGGAAGCTTCGCTGGTGTTGCTCAGTCGCTTGATCAGTTGAGCTTGACTAGGCCTTACACCGTTCGCTTCTTTTACTTGATCGTCACCGCCCCGTCGCTGAACTTCTGCCAATTGGCAGCTTCGCTTGGCAGCCAGACCTTCTTCCATACTTGGATCATCAGCTTCGGAACTAGTGTTCAGTGGGGTATGGCTCTTGAGCAAGTCACTGCTGCTCAGCGCTCCGCATCTCTGTCTATCTCCATGAACTGCTTGGTTGGAGGTTCTGCTCAGGTTTATGTTGACTCTCTTTTCATGTCTAACCAGGTTACACCTGCGACTATTGATGATCATCCTCTTGATCTTGGTGGTTCGGATGCCACTGATTTCACTACTACTTCATCTTCTACTATTCAGACTACTACCTCTAGTAAGGCTGGAACTACTTCCGTGCCTCCAATCATACCAACTCATGTTCAGAGCTCAGATGCGTCTTCTAATTCCGCTACCCCCGGTACTGGAAGTCCCAACACTCAGCCTACTGGCGATCACACACCAGTTACCGGAAGTCCTAACACTGTTCCTACCGGTAGCAATACCCCCGGTCCTGTCGGTAGCCAGACCTCTACTGGAGGCAACACCCAAGCTACTACTCAGCCTGGTCCTCAGACACCTGGTGCCCAGACAACTACATCCAGCACCGAAAAGCAGACCGGCACTGAGTCAGCTGCGACAAGCGCCACTACATCAAGCGGCAGCTCGTCCCCTCGCCAACCCTCCACGATCAAGCCCGATGGCCCCGTCAGCCGCGTCTGCGCAAACGTTGGCTCATCCTCCATCGCCGGCCGCGGATGCGGTATGCAGCCTTACAACAGTGCTGGAGCCTACAGTCGCTTCACAAGCAGCAACTACCAGAAGGAGGACTGCGCTGCTCTTTGTCTCGCTGACGAGAACTGCAAGTCTTTCGAGTGGAGCTACGGCAACAACTGTGCCAACGAATGTCGTCTCATCGCCTCTGTCTTGAGCGACGTTCCTGTTGGTAACACTGGTACCCAGTTCACGTCTTATGACCGCAGCTGTATCATTCCAAAGCCATGCCCTAGCTTTCCTGAGGATAGTATTTGTATCAACAAGATGGGCAGCACACCCAACAAGGGCTGTGTCCGTCGTAAGGGAACGCTCAAGTCTTGTGCTCAGGAGTTCGCTACCCTCACTGTTCAGCCTTGCGGCGGTGGCGATCAGTGCAGAGACATGTGCGCCATGTATGCTGATTGTCAGTCCTACTCTTATACTTCTCTCTTATCTCAGAGAAACTGCAAGTTGTACGCTGGTACTACTGATGAGATCGCCGATGAGGGAGGTAGTGACTACTTCTCTGATATCGGCTGCTGGGCTTGCGGGAAGAACATGGGATTCTCTACGTACGGTCTTCTCACCAATGATAATGTTGTTCTCCCCGAGATGACATGCCAAGCTCCTACCAAGGCTGTCCCCGATACACCTACCACCTTCAACACCAGGACCACTGAAGCCGCTGAGTCTACCTCTTCGTCATCCGACATTCAGCAGCCCCCACCTACCACCACCACAGAGTCTGCCAGCTCTACAGCTACCGTCATGACCTGCCCCACTGGCATCGCACCTCCCGGATTCTGTCAACCTCTTGACAGCCTCCCTACTCAGTCCGTCTCCATCCCCGGTATCCTTGACCACTGGCCCCAAAGCGACGGTGATGTCGAGCCTCCCGTCCAGCGAACTTGCAACGCCTTTGGTATCAAGAAGGGCGGCTGGTGGGGACGCACTGTGCAAAGCAACAGAAGGCAAAACACCATGGAAGACTGTGCTCTGCTATGCCGCGAAGAGGGTAACTGTGAGGCCTTCGGTCTTGATACGACTAACGGGTGGGGTGTAGAGTGTGCTTTGTCGACTTATAAGCTGGGTACTGAGGGTATTGATCTTAATGTCCCGTATTCGTTCTGGTGGAGCGATCTTGACTGTTATGAGTGTCATGACTGTCAGGCTGCTTGAGGTCGCTGACGTGACTGAGAGAATTGCTGGGGTTGTGTGAGTATCTCAAAATATCTATCTCTAGAGTCGTTACAACTTAGATAATATTAATGATAAGTCAAGGTTGCACTGGTGTATAATTAACCAGATTCTGCAAATATGTCACTGGTCTGTAAAAGCACAAGCCTGAAGTTCCATACAAATATCCTAAAGGAGGTTCTGCACATCGTACATGCAAGGATCAATGCCATTACCTTTATGAAACAGAGGCTCTAAATTAATACTAAGCATTCCGAATTAATATTGCAGCAACCCGTTCTCTCATCACACTATGAAGTGACTTAATAGGATCAAAGCGCCTAACAACTAACAACGCCATTTGCAACCACCATACATATATCCACTATTCACTCATAGTACTCTGGAGCAAGCTTATGACGCATCAAAACATCCCGATCATGTCCCAAAACGACCTTGGCACGCGTCGCTTTCTGCAACATGTGCACCAGGTGATTAGACTGAGACCAAGCAGCATGGTCTCTCGTCAACCAAACTTGCGTGCTGAGATTATCGTGATTCTCTTGCACGATGTATAGATCGGAAGTGAAGATCCATGTACCGCTTTGTTTGAGGTTGACCTGAATGATGCAGAGACCTGGAGTATGGCCGGGGCACAAGTGCACTGTTATACCACGTGCGATAAGTATACTGTCTCCGTAGAGAGGTGTCCAGTTCAGGTCAAATTGGAGATAAGTTGGTAGGTAAACCCCTGCGGTAACTAGTCAGCATGATATAATTGACGTTTGAATGTGTACTTACCAATGTCAACCTTGGTCGCGACACTGTAAAAAGCATTTTTGAGCTCCGCCTCATGAACATAAATAGGCACATCCGTGCCTCGAAATACTCGAGACCACCTGCGTGATCCAAGTGCAGATGTCCTTGATGTCACGACCAGTCTTTTTAATAGCTGCGTCAAGCTCCAAGTCTTCACTATGTTCTCCTCTAGTAAAGATGTCGGCAAGCTGAGGGCCCCATACCTCGGGGTAATCTTTGCCTGCGCCTGTTTCGTAGATGAAAAGGTCATCTTCGGGATGCTCGATGAGAACTGAGATCATGACTAAATGCCTTCTTTTGTTCTCTGAGATTGGATGACTGGCGGTACATACGTTTACCTATGCTTGTTAACTGGGTGATGATTGTGACCTAGGCAAGAGAGAACCGACAAGAGGGAGGAAAACGCCTTCATCTGCCACGAGATTGCCGACGTGGAGGAGCCACGTCCGCGTCCCCTGTGCATAGTTAGTAATGAAGAACACAACACTCTATCTCATAGCATACATCGGGAGCCACTTGATAATTGGGTTGCATTATGCAAGTCCGGGTGGTGTAGGGTGTGGTTCTTAATTGAATTGTATAAATGTTTACCATAGATAGGACCTGAAAAAAAAAGAGTTTTAATGTTTCTGAAGAACAGAGAGCAAGGGATAGCTAGGAGAGGATAGATTGAGGTTTAAGTATTCTTATTGATACAAAACTTGCCGCTCTATTACAATCAACTGTTAGCTTGTAAAACCTATGCCATGCAACATCAAGCGGACAAACCTACGCACCAACCAGCCAATACATTTGCTTTCTCAACCACTTACATGCTTAGCAAAGATACAGGTAATAATATCTCCGAGCCGCTGCTTTCCCTTCCGATTGAGCCTAAACGCACGTACATCGAAGATGGTTGGCTAATGAGCTCACAGCGTCGTATTGTACCGTCTTTATATGACGTGGTAGTTAAAACTCTCCCTACTTCCCTAAGAACTTACGGGCTTCAAATGCCGAAAGTCCCAGGTTCAGATAACTCTATACTCCTATTCTGTCTCTTTTTGGAACCATGAGACGAGTCAAAGGGACTTTGCGGGCAAAGTGTTCTAGCGCTTTGACTTCTAGGCTCCGACCCAAAGCAATACACTTGACATGTGAGGGCAAGATCAGTACCATATACCTTTATTAGCCTTTAACCAGTATAACAATCATGGTGGAAGTGCAGCTCTCGGTTAAGAATAATAGTGAAGTTCACCTCCTTCCCATCTTTCTTTTATTGGATTAGGTCCAGAGCCAACCATGTATCATACTTATCCGTTGCACCAAGCCACCAACCTCGCTGGGCGCCAATCGGTTACTCCAAGTTTTAGATATATTCATAACTATAGTTGACGCTACAGCGACCCCAAACCAAATAGCCGTACTCCAATTGTTGACGATTCGCTTAATTCCTTAAACTTATACACACGGTAGTGCCGCTTTTCCAAAACCGTCATGCCAACTGAAGCCTTCTATTAAATGATTAGTAGACCTGGCGTCTCTGTATCTGCGCCTGAGCATTACTATGTAAACTCATATATACTCTGCAGCGGAGCTTGCGGGAGTCAATACAAATACTCCATGTCCTCGGGGAGGCTGTCGCAAGATTCGGGTATCAAGAAGGCACTTGATGTTGCCGTTGAACTCATCACTCAGGATACTAAAGGCCTTCGATGGGAGAGGATAACCTGTGAAAGATTGAAACGACTGTAGGACTAATTGCGAAGACTTAACGGGCTCTTATCCTCAACCAGAATAGAGAAATTATCATGGAGAACACCCGGGTAACATACCGAGGGGATTAACTATACCCAAGCTTCAATGATGTCGGCTGGGAGCCACGGGGATTGATGGTGACCGTATAAGGCTTGAACCTTTTTTTCCTCCATCGGCCACTTGCGTATTTCATACTGGCGTATTTCATACTGGCTCTCAAATCTCGATAACTCATCTCTACTCGATTGGATGTCCGGAAGCTGGGTTCTCCGCTTCTGGCCAACTGTGACACAATATTACTTCTCCAATCATACTGCAATGAGATACCCAGAGCCTCGGTGACTGAACCAGGTTAATCTTCTATTAATACGTGCATTTCCAAAACGCTCTCAGGCCAACTTCACTCTTGTAGCTCTTTCGATTTGCTGCGATATCCTACCTTGCCTTGGAGGCCAGATGCGGAATCCATTGCGCGATTTCCTGTACCCCTGTCTTTTGATCGACATGATTGCCCTGCACGTTGGAAAACATGTCACTGGTGCTTGTGACACATCACTTCCAACACTCTTCAATTGCCAGGGTTCAGTGCCAAGTTTTACCCCAGCTCGCGTCACCAATATCCGAAAATGCCCCGATGCAGCATCTGATAACTATCTCTTACCATCTTCTCCTGCACTTGAGCTGGACAAGATAATCCTAGAGGTGGAATATTATCCTCTTAGTGCGATTACGGATGCGCATCCATTCGATCACGCGGTACTGTTTGTAACAATTCGCTGAAATCCTGATCCTGCGGACCGTTAATCCGACCAACAACTGTAATCGGGCGTAAGCACTATAACCAAAAGCTTCAGCCTTGACACGATCCCCTGTTCAGTGACTTTACCTGTTAGGGCTTGTGCATGGTGCGGCTGAGGATCAGCGCCAGCGATCATCGAATTCTCAATGAAAAGACTCGACAATGCTGAGCAAAAACTTGACTTTTTCTTTCACTGGTCATCGTAATAGACATAAGTTTAAGGTTAAATGGTAAAATAATCTAAAAGAATGGGGCCCAGCCTGGCGTTGGAAGCATGATGAGGTTTCTGCCTGATCTTCACCAACCTGCAGAGACTGAACGCCACAAAGCGCTATTCACAACGGCTAATGCACGCCCGGACGTTCCAGTCAACAAAGGTTAATTTTCCGTCCCAGCCTCTATTCATTTCCGGTATAGCATTGCATAAGGCGGAGAGATAAAGGCTGCACTGTCTTTACTCCTCAGCCTGATTCTTCTTGGCAAGGTTGACGGTCAGGGGCGATCTTCGTTCATGGCACCACAAGAACGAAACAAGAAGAGGGGTAATGACTTGGCAACGAGTTATAAATGACTCTTGAGCGCCACGACCCAGCCTCGCTGTCGGGAGGGGCTTTCAGGCTTGATGACTGACGTTTATTCTTTTCTTGAAGTTTGAATTAGACACCCTGCCCAGCATGTTTTTCTATCAGATTGCACCCCTTGCCCTTTGGGTTAGCAAAGGCGCGGCGAGTGGCAGTCACCTCTTTCACGACACTTTCCAGTTGAACAAGCTACCCGACATGGTTTCACTGGCCGACGCCAAACTGAAAGACATCGTCCTCCCCGACTCCATGGCTGACTTCACAGAGTGGATCGGAGGAGGCTCGGAACTACAAACCTTTGGTCTACAACCCAGGCAACGGCAGTGTGTCGATGCAGGATACTGTATGGTAACCACACAAAGTTCTATAAATCGCCGTCGCTGACAAACCCTTAGATCCATGCTCAAGCGGTCTCGGATGCTGTCCTCAAGGCAGCACCTGCGTTTCCGGTGGCTGCTGTCGCGGCAACGCCAAACAATGCGGCGCAGGTGGATGTTATTACCCGTCATCGCAGATCTGCTGCAGCAGCGGTACAGCTTGTCTGAAAAGTCAAACTTGTGTCAGTGGAGGTTGCTGCAGCAGAGGCGAGACCAAGTGCGGCTCTGCTGGATGCTATAACCCCGACACGTCAGTTTGTTGTGGTGGCATTGGCAGAAATTGCCCCAAGGGGTATGACTGCATGCCAGGTGGAGGTTGTTGTCCATCTGGTCAGAAGCGCTGTGGAAATAGCAAGTGCTATAACCCACGAACAACGACGTGCTGTACTGGTCCTGGAACTGTTTGGGCCTGTCCGAAGGCCAGTGAGTGTTGTTCTACTGGATCTTGCGCCAATCCTTCGACTCAGAAGTGCTGCGAGAACGGGTCTTGCTTGAAGGGCACTACATGCTGCGATAAAGAGTGCTGTCGATCGAATGGTTACTGTGGGTCTGATGGGTATTGCAAGCTATGCCCTGCTGCCACCAAGACCATCAAGTCGACGGATACAGTCACGACAACTAAGATGAAGACGGTTCGCATTACAACTGACATCGAGCCTGATACTGGCAACGCTCCTGAGTTCACCTGCGTCCCTATGACAGCTACCAATGACGAGGGTGCGACACTAGAACTTGACGATGGTTGCACTCTGCACTATGAACCTCCTGAGGCTACCACGACAGAAGATGGCGCTGCTCGTCTTCGTCGAAATGCCGCGACAGCACCTGCCCATGTCAACAGAGGACACGGTCTCTTGGCAAGACAGGCTTCCTGCACACCCTATACAACCTTGACAAGGACTGAATGGGAGACTGAGACCAAGACTGAAACTGGCACAAAGACCATCACAGTCCAAGGTGAAGATGCAACATTCTCCTGTCCTGAGATGGAAGTCACCAACGATGTAGGCGATACTCTCGCTCTTGATGCTGAGTGCGTTTTGTCATTCACGCCAGCTGAAACTACAAGCTCCGAGGACGGAGCGTCAGCGCAAGATCGACCGACAGATGAGCCCCAGGTCCCGGCTGGAACTGGGGAAGAAACAACTGCTACGGTGACAGCTACTGCAGGGAGTGGAGGTTCAAATGGCAATGGTGGTTCTGTTGAGAGAGCTTCTTTGTCACTGATGTTGAGTTTTGTTGGAGTGGCGATGTTTGTGATTGCCAATTAGTGTACTTATGTTGGTGCAGTGGTTAATCCTGTCGGTTTTGGGAGTTCTTTAGAATAGTCCTTTTCCTCCCGATTTAATAATTACAGCGCATCTATCTACCCGAACTCAATAAAATAAATTGGAAGACACGATATTGACTTGTATTAAGAAATGAGATATTTTTTACTGTAATTCTTCTGAGCTCTTAGTTATTAAAAGTGCAAATGGACTCAAGAATCAGTAATGCAGGGAAGGAATATCACAAGCAGTTAATTACTTTAGTTTTAGTTAGCAAGCTCTTTGTGTTAAAAGGTGCATTAATGGTTGAAATCAGTAAGAAAGGAGGGATACTACTAATAGAAAGATTTAAGTATTCCTTTATTATCTTAGTATAAGAAATCGACAGGTTGAAGTTCTTACGGTAGAGATTAAGGATAGCCAAGACAACGGAAGAATTAATGACCCGAGTTTCACTTAGCGATTAAAGCCACGATTGGTGGAAACCCCCCTTTCGTGGGGACCGTAACTGTCCAATCTAAGCTGAGTATTTAGTTCAGCGCCACCACCTGACGGGACCAACTAGAGAAAATCCTTCAGTTCTCTTCGTCAAGTTTATTGTCTTCTATCACGCAGGCTGTGAACTTTATCCCTAGTTAATTGCAGGGTTCTAACAACTGCGCTGGCCGTAGAATTATTCTAACAATTCCAAAGAAGGACTTAAATATGTCTCAGAACAAAACACAGGCCAATCAACATGGACAGTCAGAGGCTTCATCTCTATTGGCTTCAGCCGCCGTCCACAGAGAAGACTCTTCATCAGAAACAAGCCCAGACTCCGACTCCACATTCTTAGAGGAGTTGCAAAACTTCTACTCTCGAAACATCGGCTTATTCTACGTCCTAGTCGCCCAGCTATTCGCTTCCATCGTAAGCAAGCCACTCCCGAACACGATGAAACGACCACGCTAACAAACTCAGATGTCCATGACAACGCGGCTCCTTGAAACAGGGTTTGAGACAAAGTTTCATGCTTTGCAGATCATATTTGTTCGAATGCTTGCTACTGCGTTGATAGGGTCTGCTTATATGTGGTGTAAAAAAGTTCCGAATTTTCCTTTGGGGCCGAAAGAGGTGAGGGGGTTGTTGATATTGAGAGGTTTTGCTGGATCGGCTGGGCTTTTTGGACTTTATTGTAAGCATCTTTTGATGAATGGTTTGAGGAAGGGATTCTGCTGACGAAGTGGCCTAGATTCGCTGTCGTATCTTGACATATCTGATGCGACGGTCATCACTTTCCTTGTTCCCACTCTCACTGCCTTCATCGCATGGGTCGCACTGCGCGTAAGTCTTTTCTCAACAGTGAACGATAATTTCATCCAACTCAGAATCTAGGAACCTTTCACAGTCAAGGAAGCAACCGCAGGTCTCATCGCCTTCACAGGCGTTCTCTTCGTCGCCCGCCCAGCCTTCCTCTTCCCCGAAGGTTGGCGAACATTATCGGAACTGGAATCTCGCTCTGTAGACCCAGATGTCGCTGTCGATGGAGGTATTCTGCCACCAGTAAAGGCAACGCCACAAGAACGCACCATCGCTATTCTGTGTGCGATATTCGGTTCCTTTGCAGCAGCGACGGCATATGCGACCATTCGTGTGATCGGCAAGCGGGCTCATTCGCTTGTCAGCGTTAACTACTTCGCTGTGCTTGCGACTGTGAGCTCGTTTCTTATCATCATGATTCACCCCGATCTTCAATTTGAGATCCCGAAGACGATCGCTGAATGGTATGTAATCGTTATTTGTTATTTTGATGCACAAGCTCACATAACTAGGTGCCTACTTCTATCAATTGGTATCTCTGGTTTCCTGCTCCAGCTACTCCTCACTGAAGGTCTTCAAAGGGAAAAGGCTGGTCGAGCGACCAATCTCATTGTAAGTTCCTTCCTGTCGACAGATTCGTGGCCATTACTAACTCAGCCAAAGTACGTCCAGATGGTATTCGCTCTGATTATCGAGCGCATCGTCTGGGGAACTACGCCCCCGATCACGAGTTTCATCGGCAGTGCTCTGATCATTGGGTCAGCTATCTGGGTCAGCTTGCAGAAGAAGGCCCCGGCGGATTCAAGATCACTTCTTGATGAGGAGAGAAGACAGCAGTAGTGAGACAAGCCTTCGCTTGGATATCTATTGAATGGCAAGAGACCATCGGTCCCTGATGAGAAAAGCCACTTTACATGGCGCATGGTTGGATATAACATACAAAAAAGCAGCGCTGGGTGTCGGGCGTCTCACTCGTTGCTGTAGATGCATCAAAAGCGGTTGCTTGCAACAGTCACAGTAATTCATGTACAAACTAACCACATATATAACAATTTTTTATTTGTCGACGAAGAACCATTATCCTGCCTAAAGCAATTTTCTCCTTCGACTATCTCAACCTACCCCTCACCTCATGTTCATGGTGCTCCGGCTAGCTTCACTTCTTCGCCTTCTTGACACAAGCCGGGCAAACCTCCGGTACATTGTGACGTTCCACCGATGACTTGCCACAGACGCCCCATTTGTTCTTTTTGCGTGCTTTACTGCACATTTTGTAATCTCTCTCCATTCTGTGATCTCTGCCGCATTTCGGGCATTCGTAGTTTTTAACATATTCCGTGCACATGGTAGATGTGTGCTCTTTGTGATATCGATTTATCTTTGTTGGGTTGGGAATATTGCTGGAAGCCTAGGGTGTACTGCCGGGGGGCGAGAACTTATATAGCTTGAAATCGTAATGCGTTACTGTGAATATCCGCATACAGGTCTCGTATACCGTCAGTATACTTCAGCAGGTTTCATACCTTATGGCTTGCTCTCTGATCAGGTGGATACATGACCTTGACGCACTTGCACTTCGATGTGTATTGTGAGCAAAAGCTATATGCATTCTTCGCAGCCCACGTGATAAATCATAGTTGATAGGCCGCCGTCTGCTTACTTCTTCTTTGCACAAGCTCTGCACTTCTCCTTCCAGCATTCATGCTGGATATGATACTTCCTGCAGGCACCCCATTTATTCTGTTTCTTCCCTACTCTGCACATCTTGGAGTCTTTGCATGACTTGAATTCCTTCTGGCATACTATGCAATCCCATGACTTAACAACCTCTGTGCACATCGCTTGTATTGCATTGCAAGTTATCTTACTAGAACTAGGTTATTTGTGGAAATGTTACAGGTAGATATTAGAAATCTTACAGAAACGCACTTGATAGTGACAGCTGCTTTAAATCCTCTGGGTACTGGTGTAATAAGCTGGTTTAAGTAGTATCTCTGCAACGCTCAGTGATCATCGAATGAACACCTCATTTAGTTATAGGGTCGTTAAGTTATCCTGCTAAGAAATGAGTGTTTGTTTCACTGTAAAGCGTCAGCACTATGATATGTTAGGAAATACTGCCTTGTCTGAACGTTTACTACGCTGTTGCGGGCCTTTCATATTGCTCGCTTCGGTTCTCACTTTGTATTGTGAACTCTGACGTCAGGCTTTGTTCGAATGTGCTCTGATTCACCGCAGCCACATCTCGACTTTCCCCTCCTTCCCCTTCTACTTCTACTCAACAGTAAACATTTCTCCTTTCATACACTTCTTGCGCTCGACTCACCATCATGAACGTCAAAATTGTCGGTGGCAGAAACAACTTCTGGCTCTGGACTAAGCAAAATGGCTTCGATCTTACGCACCCGCCAACTCCAGATTCACATCCCATTTATCCCCGAATCACTCTCAATACGCGAGCTGAGAAAGCCACCCTCGATCCTGCAAAGACTGCTCTCGTCGTCATCGACATGCAAAACTACTTCCTATCGCCTCTTCTTGGTCGCCCTCACAAAAGCCCTGGTCTGGAGATCGTGGACAAACTCGTCAAGCAAGTCATTCCCACTTGTCGCAACGCTGAGATACCAGTTGTGTGGCTTAGCTGGGGTGTGAAAGACACCGACTTGGACGACATGCCACCGAGTATCGCAAGAGGGTTCGACTTTCCTCTCGATAAGAACTTTGTCAAGCCAGCATTCCTTGGAAGTATTGGAGCCGAGATTGGACAGGTCAAATGCGAGGACGGAACACTCATTGACGCAGGTCGAGTCATGATGCGAGATCAATGGAACACCGAGTTCCACCCCAGTCTGAAGAGAATCGCAGAGCCGCAAGACATTCACATCAACAAGAACGGGCTTTCAGGCTTCTGGGGAGGAACAGGTATCGAAGAGGCACTACGCAAGCGAGGTATCAGAACTCTGTTGTTTGCTGGGGAGAACACGGATCAGTGCGTCGCTGGTACCATCCGAGACGCTTACACCAAGGGCTGGGATTGCTTGATGCTCAGTGATGCTTGTGCAACCACAAGCCCGGGGTTTGCCAAGAAGTGCATCGAGTATAACTGCGAAGGAGGCTGGGGCTTTGTGTTGAACTGCAAGGACTTGGCTGATGGAGTGGATTCCATTGATCGAGGAGTTTAGCGTGTCTGAGGCTGCAATATTTGTATCTCGCATTACAAGCAAGAACGTCAGACCGAGACAGAGGCTGTCATGAGAATGGTACATTCATGCCGCGTATTTTGTTTCCTTTGATCATAGTACCTCAAATCACCAAGCCAATTGTAAAATAAGTAGTCAGCATTGTTCGCATGACCGCGGTGTTGAGCTGACGTGACCTAGCATGCAACGGAATCCCATGCGAGATATTTAAGGCATTCAAGAGTGCTTTTCATGCACCAACGTTTGCTAATCCCAGGTGGGCAGGTGAAGGATCTCAGGCCTGTCACGAACGACTGCTGACTTTCGGATACTTTCGGTGCCTGGACTTGTCGACTGGCAACCACATAGGCTGGATCCGAGGGTCCGATACACATTGCATAAAATTTCCGACTTGCCTCGGCCGAGGTAGTCCAGAATAGTTCCAGGGAAACGTGAAGTTGTCAAGTCTTGGCCTTCCTGCTCCACCTTTGGGTGCTTTCTCCGGTTTACGACAGCGATGGCCCGAAGGAAGACGCGCATGAGGGCGATGGTTAGCTTCCGTAGCCTACTTGGCAGTAAGATTTACGAAGAGGTACCCATTAAAGGAAGCTTACAGGACATAAGATTCCGCTGATTGATAAAATTCTTATAGATGATAGGTCGTGATACGAGACACGGTTCTTGGAGCATGAATCAGTATGGCGCTGGGGGATGGAGGAGTTATCTGATCATCTAATCAGATTATCCGACGGAAACAATTCCTGCTACCCTTCATAAATCACACCAAGTCAGCATAACAGGATCTTACATATCTAAGCTATAAAAGGCTAGTGAAACCCCAGCTTAGCAGAGGTTCATTCTCTTCATCATCAGCCATCTCATCTCCTTCTACTTGCCCTATTCTAACAATGAAGTTTTTTACCATCTTCCTCACAATCGCTTCGGTGTCTACCGCCATGGCTACTGCTCTTCCTGAACCTGAAGTTGAGATTCCGGGCAAGCTTGTTTCTCGCGACGAGTTCGAGCTTGCTATCCGCCAGGCGGGATGCTCTGCTTGTATCCAAGGCATTCGATGCTGCAACGGCTCCTGTATGCGCGGGTGCTAAGTCTTGTACACTGGATCATGCGAATCTGAATGAGGTAATTTGAACACGACTACACCCTCTCGCTCTTGCATGAAGGAAGTTAGCTGACTTGGGGTTTCGTCAGGGCTATCTGGCTGGCTTCAAATCACGGAAGCGTATGGGGGACAAAGGGAGCTTATTACGCAAGAATGGGACTTTTCTATGGAGAACCTGAATCTTATAGAAAGCTCCCACCAGTAATAGCCAATTGAGGTCTATTCATGATCTTCTGGAACAAAATTGGCCTCGAGTTGGCGATGAATACTGTGGGCGTCGAAACCCTCAAGTTCATCTCCTCTAATGGACCATCCACGTGCTTGAATAAACGCCTGAACCTCACTCTGCAACTCTTAAATACCCCCGTACTCGAACCTCCAGCATTTATGAACAATACTTCCCATAAACTCATCCTCCAGATCAGGCATCCAGTCTTGCTCGGTCATCAAGCGTTCTGTTTCGCCCCAATCTCTACCTATGCCATCACCTGGCAGTTGAGATGTCATGATCTCGTACATTAACCCACCAAACATGAACATGTCGGTTTTGCGTGTTGGCACTCTCACGACCCGCGATAAAGGAAGGTATTGTGGCGAAAACTCGATACCGCTGAAGAAAGGACTGGGGAGGTTCCAGCCATTGCTTGGATCGGTAGTCAGAGCCCAGGAATCCTGCTAGCGCCATTGATAGAGAGACTGCACTAATCCAGCAGTTTGTCTCGATGAGCTCTCCGTAAGCGATACCGCGAGAGTGGATTAACGAGAGGGCTGATAGTAGTTGCAAGCTCCATTGGTAGGTCAAATGTCGGAATTCTGGCTTGATACGGGACGTGGGAGGTGCAGAATCTGCTTGAGCCGTGTAAAGTTGAGATTCATAGTTCTGTGTAAAGTTCCAAAGAGAGCCATATGACGGTTTCTGGAGGATAGGAAGACCTGTCCAGACATCTTGACCTACAACACTTTTACATCCAGCTAGGAGGAACCGTGGGATGATAGCTCTTGATGACCTACGGCACGATTCTTGGATGCTCTTGGCCAATCATGTTATAAGCATGAGAAGTTTTGAAGCGGTCGATGGCCTCTGGGTCTTCTCGCCACGAAGCATCTGGCTCGTCGGCTTCATCTTCAACCCAGAATCGGGAACTAGGCACAAAGATGACAGAGTCAGCGTCTCTTGAGTAAACGTGGATACCCCCAATATCTATCGGCCATCGAAGACGGTGACCTTGAGGGTCGGTGAATGGGACAGTCCGAGGACCTGTTGCAGTCCGATAGTAGGTTCCCAGCTGTGCCTTATTGCGTACACCTCGAGCCATAGCGAAAGGCAACCAAAGAGCTAATCGGTCTTGTTAGCGATAAACGGATGTCGGATTGTTTGTGTTGATGGGGTTCAAGGTAGTATTTCTCTTCATTTCAGGCGGAAACCCTTTTCACAGCACCCCACCTCGCTAACTGCGGATCGTTCGGCGGTTTAGCCACTAACATTTCATTACAACCCCTGTAAGGATCCTCACATTTCGCGTCTCTCACCGAGAGCTGATAAGATAACTCAACATCACAAACCACTCACCATTCATCCATCTCTAACACAGCAACAAGGAAGCGCATTGCCATGGGTCTTTCATCAGTCTACGCGGCCCTCGAGCCGTATCTCGACATTCCATTCAACGCATCCCTCAGCGCAATCCTCTTCCTCACTTACCGCTGCCTAATCTCAAAACCTGGGCTTCTCCTCAACATCGTCTTCATCACCAGCGCCGTCATCGCCATCTTTGATCGGACCTCCACCAAAGGCGAAATGATCAAGACCATGGCCGAACTGCCGCTCGGCCTCGGCTCAGTCCTCCTTTTTATCGTCGCTAGCAGACCGACCAAAGCGAGGTGGCTCCGCGCTTTCACTATTTACGTCAACTTTGCTGTCTATGGCAATATCGTCATGATGGTCGCAACACCATCGGGAGACACTTTCCGTGGTCTTTGCTGCAAAGCCGCTTGCCTCGCACTGTCAGCTTGGATCATCCTCCAAGGATACAGAGTACAGTCGAAAACCATCATGCTCCACGACAACCTCTTCGTCTTCACCGCTGCTTCAAAAAGCTGGGTTTTCGCGCACGCAGTCTACAGATTTATCCTCCTCACACTGCCGTGTTTTGGGTCTGGGAGACGTCATCGGCTTATGGAGGTGTATTCTCTTGGTTTGACGTATTTGTTGTCATGGGATACTGGACTGCCGTTTGAGTACTGCTTCGGCATGGCAGATACCGTCGTGGCGCCGGCGGTCACAGCATGGTCTTCGATTTCCAAGACCTTTGACCTGATTCCGCGTGATGCAGGAAAAGGTCAACCACCTGTGAGCGGCATTACGGATACCGGTGATTTGTGCTTGGGATTCGTTGCACTGGCTGTTGCTGCTTATGCCTGCCTTAAGATGCTGTCCCCACATCGTCCAACATCTCAACCTCTAGCAAAAAGCTGAAATATACGCCATAAGCCTCTTAATATAAGTACATTACTGTTAAACTGGATAGATAAAATTGTCTTCTAATTAATATATAACTCTTTTATATATACTGTTTAGCTTCTTTTTGCCTTTTTATTTTAAGTTAATACTTTATATTATTTTTATTTAAGATTTATGAAAAAAAAAATTTTAAGTTTATAAATTAACCTTAAAAGGTATATTTAAGCATCTCTAGAGTTTAATATAGTTTAAATATTTATTACCTCTATAATTAATAAAGCTTTATTAAGTTAAATTATTATAATTAGCTGCCTTAATTGCAGCCTAAACTTAGCTATGTGATGGTTGGGTCTAACTATGTTAAACTAAGCCATGTTAGGTTTATTATTGGTACTTGGGTAGGGCCTAGAGA